>CAUYSK010104516.1:0-30196 GCA_963575035.1 Avahi laniger
CTTTCTTGAGGACACTAACCTATGATGCTAAAATCTTTACACTTTTTTCCCCACTTCAATATGTTCATCCACATGGCTCTACACAGATATATTTGTCTCTAATTCTCCAACCTTTTTCTTTCCAGAACCCTGACCAGACTCTCAGGCATATGGCCACTGCTCAGGTCCTGACCTTGCCATTACAACCTTAGCCGGCCATTACATTATCTTTGAAATTTAACCAGTCTGATTACTAAATTCTGAGTTTGGTGTTCAACTTTTTCTCTCCTTGTAAACTATCAAAGAGTGCCTCTGACCTTCACACTTAGTTTATAGTTGTTTAATAAGCCTTTGGTTTATCATTGTTTCTCTGTAGGGCATCAGTACAACTTAATGACAGTAGCATATTCTATTCAATTTTTCTTATATGTGTCTTTCCCACCTTTTCCTCCTCCCATTCTTACATCCCTATATTTTTCCAATGCCTATATTATTGTGCAAAGCAGGGTGTTTCCCTTTATTGGAACATTCTCTCAAGTCAGCACTGGAGAAAGTTTTAGCAACTGGGCTGCCACCTTGCTCCAGGGACTACCCTTACCCCAGCAGCATTGTTAGATCCAGTGGAGGGTAAACAGGTGGCAAGGAATTGGCTAAGGATGGGGAGCAGGAACTGAATTGTAGCTAGGAACTAAATTGTGGCTAGCAACTGTGCCCTGGTGGGAACATACATAGTAAAAATTTCCTAGTAACCTTTAACAGACCTAGAGCTTATTACCATATAATTGGCATAACATGGGTGGAGTTTCATGGAGAATTCTGGAAAAGACACATGTGCAGAAAAGGAAACTGTTATATAACCTACACTATTATGTACCTTGCTGTGTGATCTGTTATATAACACAACCTGCCAATCACCCCCAAAGGCTAGAAACCACAACCAATCCTGCCAGGGGAAAGGCAGGACGAACTAGTGGGCTTACTAGCATGTGCTCAGCCTTCGGCTCTTTCTCCACTAGTGGAGACTGACCCTTTTCACTCTCTCTGGAACATATTTTCACTTTGTGTAGCTTCCTTCTTTACTTTCATTCTTTCTTTTATGTGATAAACTGTATAAAATTGTTCTCTTTGTGATCACTCCGTTTTGGCTCAACTTGTTACCAATACTCATTCTTGACACTGGGAACAAGGGGACCAGGGAGCATCCACACAGAGGAACCTAACAGCATGGGGTCCTCATTGCCAGCCAGATGAGTCATGAAGTCCTAAAACTCCATCTTACTTCCACTTTTTCAGATGACTCTTGACACTTTAGTGTCAGTTTTACCATGTGGAAAGGAGATGCTGAAAGAGCTAAGAATACAAAAGATTTATGGAGATGCTATACCTGAGAAAAGAAAACATAAAAAGCAAAATTGGGCAGAGGAAGCTGTGGGAGCACAAAGTAGATCTAACAAAATTTCTACTAGATCAAAGGAGAGGTTTGCAGTCAAGATTGCCCATTAAAAAAGTGTCACATTAGGCTTAAATGACCAGGTATTTAGTCATCGGTAAGGGCCACCTCTAGAAGAGTATAATCTAAGCAAAAAAGCAGAGTTAAACCATAAGGAGGTAAGGGTTAGAGGCATTATCTAGCCAGATGTCTTTCACTTGTTCAGAAAGGCAATTTTTGAAGAAAAGTTTGAACAATGATTTTCTGTTTTGGCTACAAGTAAATTGTGAAAGTTCATATGGCTGGGAAATGGATTAGCTCTAGAAGTTTAACAAAGTGCACAATAACTGTGATATCAGTATGCATAAATTACTAATACAAAAAAATTACCTTATCATTCACCAAATCACAAAGCAAGACTGGCTTGACACTTCTTTTCAAATCCAGTATTTATTTAATCTATGGCTGCTTTTAACCAATTAGATGCTGTCAGACTGACAAAATTATAACTGTTGCCTGTTTTTATTTTCTCTTAGAATAAATTTACCATTTATAATTCTAAATATATAATATTGTGACTGTAAATAATAAAACAAAATAATGTGAACTAAAAATGATTATATTTTCTAGTAATTTACTGTCATACATTATTATAAATCATCTATAGTTTTCAACAGAAAAATATCTTTTTTTATTTCAGCAGATTACGGGAGTATAAATGTTTAGGTTACATATATTGCCTTTGCCTCACCTGAGTCAGAGCTTCGAGCATGTCCATCCCCCATACAGGGTGCACCACACCCATTAGGTGTGAATATACCCATCCCCCTGCCCCCTCCTACCTGCCCAACATCTGATGAACGTTAGTACTATATGTGCACATAAGTATTGATCAGTTAATACCAATTTGATGGTAGGTACGTGTGGTACTCGTTTCTCTATTCTTGAGATACTTCACTTAGTAGAATGGGCTCCAGCTCTATCTGGGATAATATAAGAGGTGCTAGATCACCATTGTTTTTTGTGGCTGAGCAGAACTCCATGGTATACATATATCATATTTTATTAATCCACTTATCTATTGATGGACATTTGGGTTGTTTCTACACCTTTGCAATTGTGAATTGAGCTGCTATAAACATTCTAGTGCAGATGAAAATACCTAGGAATATATTTAACTACGGAGATGAAAGACCTCTACAGGGAGAACTATGAAACACTGAGGAAGAAAAATATTTTTAAGATTATAACTCAGTGTTTGGAAAAATAAGTGGATAATTTTTATTTTTAATTGTAATGAATTTAAATATGTATTCCCTTTACTGCTGCCATCATTTTTGAAGAAGTCACTATTTCATGTAGTTCCACCAATATATAAATTTGTAAATTTGCACAAATCATCAATTTTTATATTTTAAGATATATGATTTAGTGGAGATAGAAAAATTATTCACTAATTATTTTTTAATATTTCTTATATTACCTCTTAGTCAAAAATTTTCAGATAAATTACACATAATTTTCAATGCTTTCAGTTTTCTCACCTGTAAAATGCAGGTAGTAAACCTCTCTCTCAATATCACTGGGCTCTAAAGTGAGATCACCGTGTTCCATATACAACATTTTTTAAGATATATTTTTTCTTTCCTATCCTTTTCTCTTCTGTAGGCATGAATCCTTACATCAGTCAGTATAGATTTGAGTGAATGAAATAAGTCATTTTAGGAAACTCTGTGTCATTGCTCTTCACTTTTTTCTGTCCCCTGCCTACCTATAACATATGTCACCTGGAGTAAAAAGAAAATGAAGTTTAACAGGATCACAACAATTCTTGATTTAGCATTATTTTTCTATGCATATTACTTTTGTATTGTTTGTGTATATTTAAAGAAAATTTCATTCTGCCTTTCACCAGATGACTATGTCATAGATAAACGTTTCAAATGATATTTGGTTTTGTCTATCAATTTTATACCAAACTTGGCTTTATTTTAAAATGATTTTACCATAAATTCAAGATGTTTCAATTTACTGCAAACATGTTATTAACATTCTGAAGTTATCTTCAAAGGAAGGGCATTTATGTGGCTTTTTTAAGGCAACATACAGGTTAAAGCATTTAAGGAAGTAGAAAAGAAAGAAACCCTAGCAGTCTTCAAGATAGGTCCTATAGCCAGATGGATATTGCAACATAAACTTACATTGTATCTAGTTTTTATGGCCTGTTTAAAAATATATTTTAACCTACTACTATAAATTATAGTTATTTCTTAGAATATATAGTAAACATAATAGATGATTAAGTAATCCTTGAGCTTAATAAACTTTACTACTTAGTAATAAGAAATATGTAATTTCTAAATGTAACGGTATGTCTTTATTCCAAAATTTCATTTATTTTCTTTATTCCCACAGTTTATTCATGCTCCGCCTTGACTTACATTCACCAACGAAATGCCAATAAAATTGCTTTTTTGTTGCTTCAAAATTCATATGTTGTTTAAATGGTAGCAGCATATGATATCTATTCAATACTTGTGCTTAATTATAGAACCAAATGATTTATCACTTGGCTTAAATTATCTAGAGAAGCAAGGCATAAAAATTATAGTTATTAAAGGGATTAAATTACTCATTTATTAAGAAAGGACAGTTAACTATAATACTCAGGATCCTAGGTCAAGTGTTTAGAATACAGACATGAATAAGACCAAATTTACCCTGGAAGGATCTACAATCAATCAGGAGAAGTGGATATGTTAACTAAGGATGATCAAATATAAAAATCTTTAGACTTTGGAGGCACATGCACCTGACATTAAATGCTTGTTCTGTCTCTTATCAGTGCTCTGACTTTGTGCAGGCTTACTTAACTCTCTAAGTCTCAATTTTGTCATCTGCAAAATTAACATAATACATTATTTCATATTTTCAGAATCGTCAGAAGTTTACATGAGATGATTTATATAAAATAGTCAGTACCCACCTTGAACAACTGTAGGCTCTCAACAAGTCCTATGTTTTCTCGAAACTACAATGTGGTCTAATGTGTAATGTCCATTAATAGTAAACTCTGCAAAACACTGTTGGAGCACAGAAAATGGAGCAAGTGGTTCATTCTCGGGTTAATGAGGAAATCTTCACAATGGAAATAAAACTTGACTCTGGAAGTTGGAATTGAAATTAAAGAGGGTTCAGAAAGAGAACAGCATAAATGAAAGCAAAAAGGCAGGAGGTTAACGAAATTATGGAGAAACAATGCAGTAAGAAACGGTGGGCAGGTAATGAGACAGGACAGAAAAGGCTAGACTAGTGGACTACCAATATGACAGTCAGAGTGTCTCTGAGTGAATCAGTGTAAAACTATCTTTATACTAAGATTACAATAAGAATTTTGAGTTTGGCCAATAGAGCCACATCTGTCACTCCATTCAATTGTTGGGAATTCAACAGTGTCTATCATGAATCCGTACTGTTCTTCCATAGGCCAAGCTTAATCTGTATTTTCTATTTGACTTCATCCTGCCTTTATTCCTTCTATGCCAACTTTCCTTATACCTTCTGAAAGCCAATTACACTTAAACAAATAGTCTTACGTCCTTCAAATAGTCATTGAGCAGTGTAAAACCCATGCCTGTTAGGTTGTGGATATTCTCAACTCCAGTCTTTCTTAATTTCATTTTAAATCAGCAATACATTGCATGGCCACACCATAGGCTTTGTCTTCTTGGTGTTAAACAAACCGCTACATCTGAATGTTTCGGTGTCATTGTTTTAGATGACAACTAGGAATGAAAAAGATAGTATAACACTTAAAATGAAGAGTAATAGCTTATAGAATTTATCCAATTAAAGTACTGAATGCAAATATTCATATTTAATCAATATACTATTGTAAATAATGCAAAATTTTTAAAAATGTTGGGCTTTCAGCAGCAGCTTAAAACCACAAGCTTGTTTAACTCTAGAGTTAGTCAGTACAGTTGATCAAATACTCAGATTCCTTCTGTCTGTTCCATCATTCATACAACTTTGCTTATGCTCTTGAAGATTGGAACTGGAAGAGGTGAAGGAATAGAATTCATATTGTGAAAGAAAAACTTTCTTCCAAAATCTCTAGCAGACGTCTGTTATATCTCATTGGCTAAGGATGTGTCACATGGTCACTCTTATCTGAACACAAGTATGGAAAGGTAAATATGTTTAGCTGGGTAGATATTAATACCAAAACAAAATTAGGGCTGTCTTAGCAAGAAAAAAATGAAACAAATGTATGTAACAACATTGAATAGCTCTATCTCTAGTAAATAAATTAAAAATTTAGGTAAAACATTTTCACAAGGAAAACTCCATCTCCAGATGGCTTCACTGAAAATTATGCCAAATCTTTAAGAAAAAGAGACCAATTTTATAGAAATTCTTCCAGAAAATTGAAAAAGAGAAAATACGCAATTCATTTTATGAAGCCAGTATCATGATATCAATCACATCGTAGACATCATGAGTAAAGAATCACACAGAAAAATATCCCTCATGAACATAGATAAAAAAAATTTCACAGAATTTTAACAAATTAGAACCAGAAATATACATAAATGTTCATAATCATGATCAATTTGGGCTTATTCCAGGAATTCAAAGTGAAAGTTTGAATACTTTTCCTCTAAAACAGGAACACGGCAAGGATGACTGTTCTCAATACTTCTGTTCAACATTATATAGGAAGTTCTAGCCAGTGCAACAAGGAAATAAATGAATGAATGCCATTCAACTTGGAAAGAAAAAAAGTAAAACTGTTTTGATTCAAATTTGATTATCTATGTAGAACCATCTGTGAAATCCAAAAAAAAGTTACAAGACCTAAAAATGAGTTTATCAAGATTGAAGAACACAAGCTCAATCAAATCAATTGCACTTCTGTATCCTAACAATGATCCCAACAATTGGAAAGCAAAAATAAAAATATTAGATACAATAGTACTCATAAATCTGAAATACTTAGGGAGAAATCTGCAAAAATAGATAAAAGAACTGAGAGAAGTTAAAGAATACATAAATAAATGGAGGGATATACTGTGTTTAAGTATCAGAAGACTCACTATTTTTGAGTTATCAAATTCTTCCCAAGTTGATCTATAGCTTTAACACACTCTCAATCAAAATTCCACAGGACTCCGTTGATATTTACGATTTTGCTCTAAAATTTATATGGAAATGCAATGGATATAGACAGCTTAAACAACTTTGAGAAAGAAATAAAGTTGGAAGATATACTGTTCGACTTCAAGAGTTTTTAAAGCTACAATAATAAACTAAGTGTGGTATTACAGTCAAGACAGACAAATTGATCAATAGTAAAATACCAATCCTTAAGGTATGAAGTCCAATGAATTTCACAGATAATTTTTTTAAAAATCCACATTGTAGGAACAATGCAAATAGCAAGAAACTCAGGAAAATCTAAAAAGAAGCTGAGGATGAGGTGAGTAGTAGTGGATGGAGATTACTTAAGAAAAAGACAATTAAACTGGTAAATGTCTTTTAGTTTACATCTTCAAATTAGTGGAGGCAAGCAACTGAAATGAGAGAAAAGATCCCCATCCTCAATAACAGACAATAGATGGAAAATATAAACATAGAATAAACCTAGGCATACAGAAAATATACAATATTCTGGTTTCGATCTATTAAAAATATTCCAATTTTGGTTATTAAAAATAAAGCTGCTTTGAACTTTCTTATACAAAGTTTTTAAATAAAGTAATGCTTTTATTATTATTAGAATTTCTGTGATTTCAGTTTGTGTTTCTTCTTTCACCAAAGTGTTGTTTGATATACATTTAAGTTTCCAGGTGGAAGGACTTTTGTCTTTCTCCTTTCAAAAAAATAATTTCTAGTTTTATTGAGTGGTGATTTTTCTGTTATTAATACTATATTTACCTTACTAATTTTAACTTTGAAAACAATATATGACTAATTTTGTGAATTTTTTATGTAAGCTTTGAAGCAAAGTGATTTTTTTATTCAAATGTAAACTTTCTTGTGCATTTATAAAATACGACATAATGATTATGTTGTTCAGTCTTCTATATCCTTACTTTTTATGCAATTGATCTGTCTCATACTAACAGTACTGTGTTAAAGTTTACCTTTATTAGTCCTCTTGTATTTTTTATAATTTTTGCTTTATAACATTGGCTGCTTTGTCATTTTATGCGTAGATATCCATAACTATTATATATTAATTGTGAAGAAGTCTTCTTTTAATAGTTGAGTTAACCTACTCACATTTATAGAAAAGTCAGATATTTTTGTTTTTAATTATGTCATATGATATGTTAAAATGAGTACATGTATCTGTTTATTTTAATTCATTTTTTCTTAACATAATTTTCCTGCTTTATTTTTTAAATTTATTTTGTTATTTTGGAATATTTTATTTTTGTTCTTATAATTGTTTATGAACTTATACCATTTTAAAAATATCCTTATCAACTTCTTTATTATCGAATCTTATACTATATGGTATGCCAGTTTATATGCTGTTCTTTAAGTTTTGTCTATTGCATATCTAACAATCAATAAGCTTAGTTTATATTCTATCTTACCTCCCATTTTTAGATGCATATTTCTACTTTGTCACATCATACAACACATAATGTTTAGTACATATCATAACAATATTCTTTCATCCTTATTCACACTTAATGTCTTTCATCTGAAAAATTTTCAAAATTATAAGCTATTATCTTTGAATATTATATATACCACATCTCTCTATTCTCCTTTCGGAACACTCTTATCTTGCCTCCCATATTTCTAGTTACTTCTTTTTCACTGTACTGGTTTCTGGGTACTTTTTCTTTTCTTTATTCAGTAAAACACTATAAGATTTATTTAAACCTGATCACTCTTTTCATTATTTTACTTTTTAGTGTGAATCTCATATGCAATGCAATTTATTGCATTAATTCCTCATGTTGTACAGTAGATCTTTAGACTTGTTTGTCCTACACATCTGCTACTTTGTTCTCTCTGACTTACATCTCTGCATTTTCTTCTTCCCTCTCTCCCTTTAGTAACCATTGTTTTATTTATTTCTGTATATTTGAATTTTTATATTTTTAGGTTCTACATATAAGTGAGATCATGCAATATTTTCTTTCTGTATCTGGCTTTTATCACTTAGCATAACATCCTCCAGGCTTATCTATGTTGGGTCAAATGGCAAGATCTCATTCTGCATTAGAGCTGCATAATATTTCCTTGTTTATATATATACCACACTTTCTTTTTCCATTTGAACACAGGTTGTTTCCATATCTTGGCTATTGTGAATAATGCTGCAATCGAAATGGGCATGCAGATATTTTTAAGAGGTGGTAATTTCATTTCCTTTATTTCTCACTCAGTTTTTAGTCTACTAATCCTCTAATCACTAGTGTCTAATATGCTGTCCAACCTTTATATTGTGCTGCTAATTTAGTTATATTATAATTTTTAGAATTAATTATAGAATTTTTATTTAAACTATTCTATTTTACCTCTATATCTCCTTTTTCATATTCCAACAATTTCCATTTTTGGGGCCACTGGGGACATTAGAATTAGAATACGATATAGTTACATAATTGTTTCATTCTACAGTTCCCACACGATCATTGTCAGAAGCAATATCGACACTATAATCAATATCAGCTTTAAATAGTGTAATCGTTTTGATTTTTAGGTTATAGCTCATAAGAAATAATAAAATAATATGTTTAAAATATTTTTATTTTTAATTTTTAACATGTATTTATTATGTAATTGAAAATAAAATTATGTATACTTTTGTTGTAAAAAATGATATTTTGAAATATATGTATTTTATAGAATGGCTAAATTGAGCTAATTGCTAATGAACATATGCATCCCCTCATATACTTAACATTTTTTGAGGTGAAAAGACATCTACTCTCTTAGTGATTTTCAGGTATACATTATTATTAACTTAACTTTAGTCACTATATTGTAAAATAGATATTTTGAATTTATTCATCTTGTCTAACTGAAATTTTATATCCTTTGACCTATATCTCCCCATCCAAGCGTATTTTAATAAGTTTTTTCTTTTTACTATGTGACAAACTAAACGTAGTTATATTTGTTTGCTTTTAATGTTTAGAGACTTAGATTATTAATTTTGATTCTTTTCATCCCTAATACTTTTTAGCAATTCACTTTTTTTCATTTTCTTTTCTTTTTAAAATTGCATTTGTTTTATTATCTTGAAAAGCTAATCTCTTTTGTTAGGTCTAGGAAAAATATATTTTTTGTTTTTTATAGATGAATTTTATTTTCATGCACAGAACAAAAAATTATCTTACAAAGTTAAAAGTATCTGCCCCTATTGTCCACAAACTACTTACTAGAATTAAGTTGAAACTAAAAATTTGTTTAAGAAGACAAAATATTTTTGCCACATGTAGCTTCTTTCTGCAATAAAATGGATTCTCTGCATTTGTATAATTTTTCTTTTGCTGTGTTGTTAAAAATTTGTACATTATTAAAATTATCTTAAGCATTGTAAAATGTTACTTGTTTTTCATAAACTTTCATTATTTTAATAAATTGTTTTGTGCTCTCTTGTTATTATAAAATAGAAATGATTTTTACAACTCTTTTATCAAATAATTACATTTTATTACTTTTTCATGCTTTATGGCATTGACCATAAATTTGAACATTATATAATCTGACAGTTATATTAAAATATTGCTTTTCTGCTAATTTTCATGGAAACACTTTCCTCTTTTACAATGTTATGGAGTTTGTATAATAGATCATACCTCTTTAGAGAAATGTAAGCTTACTTATTTTTGGCTAATATGTTTTCTGTGAAATTGATCTAAATTATTATTAGATGAATAATCACGCCCCCCCACACACATTTGTCTGTGCAAGGTATTTTTCTTAAGGTATTAGTCATTATTTTATAGATCTAGAGCCACTGGTATTACACAGTACTATAAATATTTTCAACTTACGGTTTGAAGTAAATTCAAATATTCTGCTTTCTCTTATGAACTCTTTAACATCTCTTTCAGTAATTCATGATATTGTATTGTCTTTACTTCTATCCAAATGAATTTCTTCTATTGCAGATTTTTTTATACCCCAGAGTTGTTAAAATGGTATATTACCAGTAACATTTAAGGTTTTTTTCCTATAAAATTTTGTTCTGAGATTATTTGTAGATTTTTTTTCTTCTTAAATTCCATAAATAGCAAGGAATAAATACAAGCATTCATAATGCAGACTGGGAAATGGGCTCATTAAATGGTAGTCATTTTTCCTCTTAGAAGTTATTTTGCAAAACATAAAGAGAAGTTCTATATACAGCCACACCAAATTGCATCAAAGATTGATTAGTCAGTCTACTTTTTGTCTTTATATCTTCTTTTATTTCTTTGTTATAATTTAAATAAAGGTCTGCTTCCCGTCTGACTTTGACTTCATTATATTATTCAAACTTTTTGTCAAAACCCTCAGTCTCCAGGATATTCAAACTACTCTGGTCATTTGGATAAAAATGCATGATAAAATTATATCTGAATTTTTAGGTGTATTTTTTCACGGTAGTAAAATAGTATTTTCTTCCCTATTGAAAATAAGCCAAAGAACTAAGCAAAAGGGGAAAGGTTTTCCTTACTCAAATGTCTTAATACATTTTGAACACTCAATTTAAATGTTTACTTCCCTGTTACGTAATCTTCAATTTTTTTTTGTAAGACTGTGATTAACAATTTTTATTCAAACTGTTTTAATTTCAATTCATGTGACTTTGACTTTCACTTCTATTTGTATTTTGTCTTTCTGCTTCACATGACAATTTGTCTCAAACTCATTTTTCTAGCTAACTATCACAACATACCGTTAGAACTGTTACCACCTTCCTTTCCCAGAAATAAATTTACGACTATATATCCAGTTTTGACCTCCACTGACAAGGTAAACATATGTGTCTCTTCTGATATGTGTCTTTAGCCTGTATTTAGTTCCTATTGGTGAGAACAGAATTATTTGTATGAAGTACATCCTTTCTTGAATGTCTATCAAAAAACTAGAAGAGATAATGCATTTTCAAAGCTTATGTAAAAATGTATTATTTTATTTTCCATATAATCAGAGTACTAATTCATTTCTTTGTATTTTAGGTGTTTGATGAACATTCTCATATCCCTAAATGAATGAATACAAAATTATTGAGCATCCACTCTATACAAAACATAAAATAAGAAAGAAAAAATACTTTTCCTATCCACAAAGAGTTTATAATCAATAACATTGATGATGATAAATTTTGTTCCATTGGTCTTAAATATGTTCTGCTTGAACATATTGGCAAGCTTTTATGTCACAATCTAATCAAATCATTGTTTTTTTCAAGGGGTGGCAAACTGTGGTTTTCAGGCCAAATCAAGCCCACCATTTGATTTTATAAATAAAATTTAATTGGAACAAGCCAATCCCCATTTTTTAAATGCTTATAGTGGCTCTCATGCTAAAACGGCAGAATTTAGTTACTACAACAGGAACCCTATGGCTTAAAAATATTTACTATCTGGCTCTTCAATGAAAAAGCTTTCTGACTTCTGGTTTTCATGACATATTTTAGTTGTATGTTTATTTTAGGAAATTTCTATAACTTTATAATTGAAGATAATATTTATATGTAACTGAACCAGTATGTTCAGTTTGCTGTCAACTTACTCTTCTGTATAGATAAAACTGAGACAATATAAGGAATCCTTTTTTTGTTTTAACAGGTCATATAATAGAGCTTGATTTGGGAGATTTCCAGAAAGACTGGAATGAATTTACAAATTGGTTAATCTGGGAATATCATTTACCATTTGGAAACCTCTTAAAGTTAGTTTAAATATAAATAAGGGACAAATGAAAGAAGGGCAATTATATATTCTTATGACCAACTATATGGCAGAGGCAGGCACTATTCTATCTCTATTTACCTATATATCTAAGTATATTGTTTTTTTAAAAAAAAATCTTATACTAATTCAACTGTGAAATACATAGAATTATCCCCATATTTAAGAAGAAAAAAGAATCTCAAAGAAATTTTAATTAATAATTTTACATTTTTTCTTACTAAAGCTGACTCGTTAGGTGTACAGTTTATAACTTTGCCTACTTTGTATTATATTTACTATTTTATCTCATTCATACTTGTAACAGTTTAATAAGATAATAAAAGCTATTCTCATATTATGTAGTCAGAGCACATAATGATTTGTTCAAGGTTAACATGTCAAAGCTAATGTTCAAAACTAGTTCTGTTTAAGTCTAGATATGTTTACTTTGTCAAAATCATTTGCTGAAACATTTTTTCTTTACATTTAACCGTAAGTCACAGGTTAAATAAAGTCTAAAAGTTTTGGTGAGTGGCAACTTAAAGAGAGAAATAAGATCTTCCTAACTCAAAAGCCAAGTATTTTCCATGGGGAAAATCACTTCCTTAAGGAGGAAAATGTTGAAACACCACTCAGAATATACCTTCTATTGAAGGATGCTGATGATTTTGCTGTATCTTACACTTTCTTGCCTTGTAGAGGGAGTATCACACAGTGTTCAAGAGTTACAACTTTGGTATGACGCTGCCTAGGTTCAAGTTATTATTCCATCAATTCTCGACTATATTTTCTGAAGAAGTTACATGATCTCACTGTGTATTTGTTTTTGCATTTTTTAAAATGATGGTAGGAATACAATTTATGTTATAGGAGTTTATCAAGTATATCATAGTCATAGTCACAGAATAAATGAGTACATATAAAGCACTTAGAGTAGTATTTTTCCTTCCTCCCTCCCTCCCTTCCTTCCTTCCTTCCTTCCTTCCTTCCTTTCTTCCTCCCTTCTTCCTTTCTTTCTTGTTTCAGGGAAATCCCAGGACAGTAAAGAAAAACTGCCTCCCAAACTGAAAGGGAGCCAAGAGACCAAAGAATGGCTAAGAATTCAGCTTGATGAGTTAGCTGAGTTTATTAGAAGTTACTTACTAGGGTGATTGCTCCTGGGCAGCACAGGAATTTCTTCCACAAGAGCTTCTTGCATGCAAAATCCCCATCTGCCCATCCTGTGATGTTGCTTTAGATCCCTTCCCAATGAGTGAGGCAAAGTTTTTACATTGTATCTTTGTTTGCTCACAGTGAGACAAATTGTGCTGGCTCAGTACCATCATCATACACTGTCAAGCAACCCATGTTATGTTAATGATACCATAATTTTCCACTAGGAGGGGATTTTAGTATTACAATTAGCTAAATGGCACTGTAGAACAACCAAAGCAGCTTTAAAGCAGTCAGAGACAGTTTGAGTTGGTCATTTGAGGACAAGAAAGTGCTAAGGCACCCATGAAAGTGCTGGGCACTTTCAGGCCCAGTAGTTATCTTGGTACCTGCCCTGTCAACTTTGTAAGAATTTGGCTGAGCACTCCAAGCTAGTATGGTGTTTCTGTTACACGGTGGGAAACTTGCATTTTTTCCTCTCCCCCTCCTGCCTTCCTTCCTTCCTTCCCTCTTTGTGTCTGTTTCCTCTACTTCCTTTCTATGTATTGAGATGTAACTTTTTTTTTTTTTAATGTAGGCATCTTACTTTTAGGTTAGGTTGAAAATCTAGCCCTTTGCTTGCATGAGCATCAGAAACAAATTAGCTCTGCACATGATATAGCTGACTCGTTTTATAGGTATTACAAATTAAATCTTTCAGATTCTTTATCAGCAATGATTATGAAATTGAAATTAAAAAACATATTGATTTAAACTATGTCTATACAAGTATATAGATAAATGTATAAGGTAAGTAATGGTTTTGGATTTGCATAACATACAAGATTAATATTTTCATTATTCTAAGTTCATATTTAGCTCTTCAGTTGTTTATTATAAAATTTATTTCATATGTGGTAAGGTAAGACTTCCTATGGGTTAGGGAACATATAAGTTAGTGGGAATATAAGGAAAAATGTATGTACATGTGATCGAATGTATATCCTAATCTCTTTGGAATCGTACAATCCATTAATTAAAATAAATTTCTAAACTACTTAAAATTATTTAACTATTTCAATATCATTCCTGTTTCAAATAAAAACTATGGTTTATTTATACTGAATTATAGAGGTGACACGGAGCGTGACTCTCAATACTAGGAGCCACCTGAAGTCCAAGTGGGCTCTTGGCTTCACAGAAAAAAGAATTCAAGAGCCAGCCAACACTATAAAGTTAAAGTGAGTTTTATTTAGAAAGTATAGAAAATCTACTCCACAGACAGAGTAGAGGCTAGTTCTCCCTGCAGAGGAGAACTGGCCCCATGGTTCCTTTAGCCCCTCTGTTTAAGTAACAGCTTAATTATAGGCTAAACAAGGGGAAGAATACTCATGTTATTACCCAGAATGGGGCAGTGTTTTCCTAGAATTAGGGTGAGACCCTCCTTTTGACTAAATGGTCAAACCAGGAAGTGTCATAGTATCAGATTCATGATAGGAGTGGAAGGTTTTCCTAGAAACGTTTATGGTAATGAAGTGTATAATGAAGCTGTAAGGTCAACAGGTGGTCAATTTCTTCACCATCTTGGTTCTAACTGGTTGGAACTTGCCCTGCCTCCATACTGTTTTGATCAGGTAGTTCAAAACTTTGTTTTGAGACTTCCCAACTCAGTTAAATGCCTACACAATTAAACAATGCCTGTAGCAATGCTCAAAGCAATGCCCATAGCAGTACCTAAAGCAGTGCCCAAAGCAGTGCCCGAAGCAATGCCCAAAGCAATACCCGTGATTTCCCTGTCTAAGATGTAGTACATGAATCATGGAACAGAAAAAACAGCTTGGTTCTATCCCTACATCAAAACAGCTAGAAAATAGGACATGAAAACTATCAAAAACTCTATCTAACACCAAATTAGAAAGCTTTTATAAACCATAGTCTCAAACTATAAAATAGACTTCATTTGTGATAAAACATAGACCTGTGCTCATTTTGCCTCTCTATAGAATGTCCAGGGCTGCACAGAGGACCTTAATGTGGTACATGTTCATCAATGTCTACTGAACACGTAAATGAAGAAACAAACTTGCCTGAGAGATAAATTTGAAAATGATCACAGGATGGAGTATATTTCTGTAGCATAAACATTTTGAGAATCAAAAACCCAAGCCAAAATATAACCAAAAATCTTCTAATTGGCACCAACAGGTTTAGTGTCTTATATGATTCAACTCACCTGTGGTCATTTCTTTCCGATGGCAGAAAGTGGGGCTGATAGAGGAAATCTTTACTCCCAGAAGTCCTTGTGTGAATAGTTGGAGGAGAAAACTGGTTGGCACTTAATCCTCCTGCAGCTGATTCTGATCAGTAGAAAGAAAACCATTGACCTACACACACGCTTAGACATAAACTTGAGGCTAAACACCTCCGCTATAAGTAGCTAAATTTTCCGTTAGCCCTGAAAAGAATCTTTCTATTTTTTAGAGATGAAGTCTTGTTCTGGTGCCCAGGCTGGAGTGGGCTGGTATGCTCAGAGCTCACTGTGATCTCAAACTTCTGAGCCGAAGCGATCCTCCCACCTCAGCCTCCAAGGTTGCTGGGACAGAGGCACTGGCCACCAGTTCTGGCAAATTTATTTATTTTTTTGTAGAGATGCAGGATTGGAGCTGAGGTGTTTCACAGTGTTGCCCAGGTTGGTCTTGAACCCCTGGTCTCAAGGGATCCTCCTGCCTAAGCCACCCAAAGTGCTGGGATTATAGGTGTGAGCCATTGCACCCAGGCAAGTCCTGAAAAGAATTTTTCTTCCATAGGAGAGGGTTCCTAGGAAAGAATAAAGCAGGGATTCCTTGCTGATCAACAACCTCTAGTCACACTGCTTTTGTTCTTCTGACAATTAGTACTAGTATTATAGACCCAGAAAAAGAAGTGACATCCATTCAGATACAAATAACCAGAGTGGAAATAACATGGATTCTTATCTTTAGGGAAGGAGAAGAAATGACTATGGCAAATAAGAAAAAGAGAAAAACATTTCATAAGCAAAAAAATAGGTGTAAATATGAACAACACACATGGGTGTTTAAAAATACAAATTACCAGTATATACAGTACTGAAAATAACTATTATGTGTTGTTTGCCTCAAGAATGTCCAGTAAACTGTAGTTAATCCAGCCTTGTTAAATGATTTGATGGAACTTCAAAATGGTTTTATAAAAAGTGTTTCTTTGTTAGTTAGTATGGGGATCAAAGAAGGAAACAGGCATATCAGTTCCAAAGACAATGACTAGCACACGGAGTTGCTCAATACATTTTAGTGTAACAGCAATCTCTGTACAGTGGCACACACCATGTGCATGTTTGTGTGTGTATGTATTTGTATGTCTGTGTGTGGGGTGTAGTGTGTTTAAGATGTACAGGCAGATATTGAGAGGAAGACACTGTAATATCCCTTCTTAGGTAAACTTTATTAAAGCCAGTCTAGAAACTCCATTTCAATAATATAATCCATCAGAAGTGGCAACTGTTGTACTCACTACTTCTGTCTTATGTTCATACGAAAATTGATACCTTTTTCTTTCTTCACATGACAGATCATTCTTTATTTTAGAATGAAAAAATCCAGGAACCCTTTGTTCAACTAATAGAGTTTAAGCACATGATTGTTTTCTTAGGGGAGTTCCTGTCCCTTTTACATTTCAGGATCTTATCTGCTTTTCTCAAGTCTCTCTATAGCTCTTAAAAATGATTTTTACCTTGTATCTGATCAAAATTTTTCTGTTCAGAAGTTTGAGTTAAAGTCTTTGCAGTTCTCTCAGCTTGCTGGTGATTATTGCTCAATAGCATTCACTTTTCTCCATCTTCTGGTGAATATAGCTTCTATTTTCTCCTCAAAAGAGGTTATAAATTTCTGCAATCTGTTTGGCCCTGCGTGAATCACATCAAACATGCCCTTGAGAGACTATGGTTCATCCTTTCTGACATCTGGAGAGCAGTCCAAAGCTAGGAAGACAAATACAACACTGAGCTCTTTGAGTGAGGGGCTTGAAAATTCTATTTGATGATTTTTATATTTCCCCTGAAAAGCACTAAAAGAATGGCAATACTTATCCCATATCTATTTTGCAGGGATTCATTAGATCCTCTATGCTGTGTGCTTAGAGCCTTTTAAAGAAAACTGCTGTAGGATCTTATCCCTAGCTTTTCATCCTTTGGCCCTTTGATGACCCTTCACTGAAGCTAGGATAGTTAATTATTTGAAAGTTTTTTTCAAAAGACAGCAGTGATAAAGAGAAGGTGTCACACAACTTTTTCTTGGAAGCTCAGTATAAAACAGCAGGCATTTGGCCAATATTCATTTTCTTCTCTGTGAGATATCTCTCCAATGAATACTTCAAAAGTACCCTGCAACTGTGTGCTTACCTGCAGGTCTCACCTCAGAGCAAGAGATTTTGCACTAACTTAGGTTTTTGTAGAAGCTGTGACTCTCCCTTCAAGACTCCTAAATTCCAGGCAGTGCATATACGGTGTATTTGGTGCATATAACTATATATTATATGACAATGTAGAGTAGAGCTATACTAGGACAATATGTAAACCAAAATCTTCCACAAATTATTGGGGTTATAAGAATACACACATGGAATACAAAACAGTTAATTTGGATTGACAAAATACAGTCACATTGAGTTGCAATAAATAGCCTTTGAACATCCAGCACTGTGTTTGGCATATGTAGTAGGTGCTCAATAAATACACACTTCATAAAATGATTATTATTAAAATGGAAAAGGGCATTTCTGCTTTACGCCTTATAATATCAGCTCTAGTAACTTGAGTTTTTCCTTTCTACTGCAGTCCCATACTTAGGAAGGGTACTGAAGTTTTCTCACTCCACATTTCACCATAGGAAAGGAAAAAAAGCGGGAAAAAAAAAGCTTTGTTAACCACTGAACCATCAAGATAAGAAATAAAATCAACATGACAAATAAAACCATTCTTAGGGTTTGTGATTTTTATTTTTCAACAATCATCCTGGACTTCTGTACAGCTAATACATTACCCATACAATTTCAATGTTCAAGTCTCATAATCGCCCACACTTTTGCATTAAATTTTGTCTGCAGTGATATTGATACATTTATTCCTGCCAGCAATGTGAGAGATCCTTGCCAATATTTGATGTGCTCATTCATTTTAGTTTAAGCCATTCTAATAGGTGGGTAGTAGTATCTCATTGTGGATTTAATTTTTCTTTCTCTGATGCCTAATAATGCTCAGTACCTGCTTCATGTTTTTATTTACCATCCATATTCCTAAATTGGTATAGTGTCTGCTGAAATTTTTACCTGCTTTTTCCCCTTATTTTGGATTTTTGAGAATTCTTTACATATTCTAGATAAAAGTAATTTTGTAGATATGTCATTTGCAAATATTTTCTCCCTGTCTCCGGGTTGTCTTTTTATTCTCTTTATAGTGTCTTTCAGAGAGTAGAACTTTTTAATTTAAATAAGTTTAAATCAATTTGCTATTTTATGGATAATGTTTTGGTGTCATATCCAAGAAATCTTTTCCTTGAGGCTTTTACCATTAAGTGTGATATTATGTGTAGGATTTTTTTGTAGATACCCTTTATCAGTTTGAGGAAGTGCTTTGCATTCTTAGTGTGCTGAGAGTTTTTATCAGAAAAAAATGCTGGACATTTTCAAATGCTTTTCTGTGTCTATAGAGATGGTCATATATTTTCTCTTTTTTAGTTTACAGTGAATGAAATTGGTTTTCAAACGTTAATCTTCCTTTTTTGGAATAAGGCATAATTAGTTATGATGTATGTTTTATTATTTTTTTTAATTTCAGTATATTACAGGGGTATAAATGTTTAGGTTGCATATATTGCTTTTGCCCCACCGTAAGTCAGAACCTCAAGCGTATCTATCCCCCAGACGATACACCACATCCCTTAGGTGTGAATATACCCATTCTCTTTTCCCCACTCTCACCTACCTGATATTCGATGAATGTCACTACTGTATGTGCACGTAAGTGTTGATCAGTTAATACCAATTTGATGGTGAGTACACGTGGTGCTTGTTTTTCCATCCTTGTGATACTTCACTTAGTAGAATGGGCTCTAGCTCCATCCAGGATAATACAAGAGGGGCTAGATCACCATCATTTGTTGTGACTAAGTAGTACTCCATAGTATACATATACCACATTTTATTAATCTACTCATGGATTGATGGTCACTTGAGTTTTTTTCCACATCTTTACAATTGCAAATTGTGCTGCTATAAACATTCGAGTGCAGATGTCTTTCTTATAGAATGTCTTTTTCCTTTGGTAGATGCCCAGTAACAGAATTGCTGATCACATGGTAGTTCTACTTTTAGTTCTTTGAGATATTTTCATATTACTTTCCATAGAGATTGTACTAGTTTGCAGTCCCGCCAGCAGTTTATGAGTGTTCCTATCTCTCTGCAGCCACGCCAACATTTGTTCTTTCGGGTCTTTTTGATAAAATCCATTCTCACCAGAGTTAAATGATATCTCATTGTTGTTTTTTATTTGCATTTCCCTGATGATTAGAGACATTGAGCATTTTTTCATGTTTCTTGGCCATTAGTCTGTCTTCTTTTGAAAAGTTTCTGTTCATGTCTTTGCCCACTTTTTAAGAGATTGTTTGATTTTTTCTTGATTTTCATGATGTATTTTTTGATATACTTTTGAATTCAATTTGCTAAAATTTTTAGAATTGTTTTAAGCATATGCATTAAGAATACCAGTCTATGACTGCATATTTTGTAATATCTTTGTATGGTTTTGGTATCAGAGTAATACTGATTTTACAAGATGAATGGGGAAATATTTCCTCCTTTTCAATTTTCTGTGCAATTCCTTCCTTTCATATTTGCTAGAATTCACAGGTGAAGCCATCTGGGCCTAGAGTTTTATTTGCGGAAAGATTCTGTCAAAACCCGGGAAGCGGGTAAGATTGTAGACAACTTGCAAGCTGACAAGTTAGCCAGCCATAGTGCCATGGATGCTGGAAGAGGACACAAGACAAGTTTACTACTCAAGGCATAGCAAGCATCAAGAGCATTAGCATATTTCTGTCATTTCCCCTTTCACATAATTTCAAGGGATGTGACATAGTTGGTTCTAGATAGTTACATATGTTATGGGTTTCATTATTTGAGAGGAAGCTTTAGTTTAAGTAATCCACATATTTTTTTAGGGTCTGTAAACGTGTCTGAGATTTCATTGTTGTTAACCTGAACAAAAGGCAAGCCTGTCTCCTTTGCTCCAAAGGCAGACCCTGTCTCCATATACCAAGTCTGTAAGCAAACTTCTGTCATTTCAAGGGAGATACTACCTCTATTTTCCAAGACTGTTTGCTCTGCAAACATTCTTGAAAAGATTGTGTGGCAAAAATGGCAGTTAGTGATTCTGCTCAAAGGATGTGCAGATATGGATAAACCCATGGAAAATTACCCCTTATAGGCTGTTAAATACAAATTCAACTGCTTTAATAGAAACAGTGCTATTCAGGTGATGTATTTTATCTTGAGTCTTGTGTGTGCTTTGATATATAATGTTTCCATTTCATTTAATTTGTTGAACTTAATTACATGAAATATTTCATAGTATTCTCTAATTATCCTTTTTTTTTTTTTGAGACTGAATATTGCTCTGTTACCCCAAGAAGAGTGCCATGAGTCAGCCTAGCTCACAGCAGCCTCAAACTCCTGGGCTCATACAATCCTCCTACCTCAGCCTCCAAAGTAGCTAGGACTACAGGCATGCACCACCATGCCTGGCTAATTTATATATATATATTTTTTAGCTGTCCAACTAATTTCTTTCTATTTTTTTAGTAGAGATGGGGTCTCACTCTTGCTCAGGTTAATCTCAAACTCCTGAGCTCAAACAATCCACCGGCCTCGGTCTTCCAGAATGCTAGGATTACAGGCGTGAGCCACCACACCTGGCCTAATTATCTTTTTAATATCTGTAGAATCCATCTCCTTTGGTAACCTTTGAACTACTACAACACTTTATATTTTTCTCAAATATATATATAAAGGATAAAGTAATTAGTGCTATTCCTTTTAATAAAGTATGTTTGTGTCAGTGTATATATATATACATATAAATATATAAATATATGTTTTCAAGACCCATAAGACCCATTTGATGATAAGTGAGAGAAATCTAATTCAAAATATTTTAGACAAACTTAGAAGGGGGTTTTTGGAAGTGTACTGGAGTATATTGACATATTGACATTAAAACCAGAGTAAGATCCATCAAACCTCAGACAGGAGAGGTGTTTAGCTGGGCCTTGGGAGCCTGATGACTACCAGCAATTTCCTTCCACATATTTTGTGCTTTTCTCTGGACAATCTTAATTTTTTTCTCCCTGAAAACTGGGTTCTCCTGTATAGTAAGAAACATTGACCCTGACAAGTTTTCTACTTCATATCTCACAGCATATACTCAGATAGAAAATCCAGAAAGTGCTATGATTGGTCATAGGTCAATCCCAGGTAGGCTGGAAGAATCATGGTAGAAAACAAACAGGAGTTTCATGTTCTGGAGTCCCCTTCAGTACAGACATCAAACTTAGGAAGGTAGCATAGAGAGAAAATGTAATACTGGTTTCAATCTCCAAATAAAAATCTGTTGACTTACACACATAATGTGCACTTAATAGCCTACATGAGAAAATTAGAATTGTTTCTTTGCCAATTCCTCTGTTCTCAATTCTATATACATCAGTGTATTTGAGTATTTTTAATTTAGTATCTTTAGTGTACTCCTGAATGTCTATGTTAGCCAGATTTCATCCCATATTTGTTATCATGGAAGCCTTTCTCCACCATTATAGTCATAGAAATTTGAGGACATCTGCTAGTATCTATGATGTTCTGCTATATCATGGGAAATATAAGGAGCTGATAATGCAAAGTTGGTGTCTGGATACCAGTGATGCAAATGTCACCAAATAGTGACTCCGTCTCTCAGATGTATATTTTGTTTGGCCTATACAATATTGATTTATTTTTGAACAAAAACTCCTGATTATCTGGTGTCAGTTGATTATAGGAATACATGGAAATGCAAGTCTGGAACTAGGTAGTGTTTGCCCCTTAAGTGGGGCACAGTCTCTACCTTCTATTTCTATTCCCATTTAACTGACATCACTCTGATGTGGTATCACCTAACCTTGCCAGGTATTTGATAATGTGAACTCTGGTTAATTGGAACAATGACTGTGACAATTACTAGCCCTTTTTTCATTAAAAGAAGTTTCTAAACCTGAAATTTGAAAATTCTGTTCATTCCCTCATTTGTCTACAAAGTTTCCTTAAGCACAAAAATTATGTCATTGCAATTTGTGAGTTCTCAACATCCCTTAATATGTTGCCTATTGAAAATAAAACTCCTAGAAGCAATATTTGGTAAACAGTATTTGGCTTTTTCCTTTCTGGGCATTGTCCATTCAGATTCAAGGACATATGTGTTCCAGCCTCATTCATAGGTGCTTTACCCAGTCTTCCTATGAACTAAAATCTGTACTAATCACTTGGTGCTGATATCTATGCTATTTATAATATTACATAGAATTTTTTAAAAAAAATTTATGAAGACAAAAAATAGTTTAGAATAGCTAAAGCTAAATCTGGATTTCTAAGATAACTTCTGATTCCATTTCTTTAATAAGCCAGTTGAATTCTTTGCTATTTATAGCTTAAAATATGGCAGCAGGTTTTGAAGAGGAACTGAAAGATGCGTGGTAAGGCAAATATGTTTGAGTTAACTGGAGTGTGTGTGTGTGTGTTTGTATGTGTGTACATCCCCCAGCATATTATTTATGCAATTTGACTTCAGAATAGCAAGTCCTCAAATTTCTGTCTATAACATTATTTTGAAAACTGTGTGTTCTTTAGACAGTTGTAACAAAACAAACAAAAATTATAATTAAAATAAAAAACAGGCAAAACATTTATGCTGCAAAATAATATTACTATTCATATCTTAATCTATATCTATGTCCATATCCACAATTATATTTATATATAGATACATTTATATTGTCCTATTTGTTCTAATACCTTAAAATGTATTATTGTTTTCGAGATTCTTAAAAACATTGCAATCAAATTTTCCAAATAACTTATCCATTTTGAAAATCCAATAGATAGGAGTAGGCAAACTATGACTAGCCTTCTGCCTGGTTTTCTGAACAAAATTTAATTGAAATGCAGCCATGCTTGTTTGCTTATGTATTACTCATGGATGCTTTCACACTACAAATGTGGAGTGGAATACTTGTACCAGAGACCATATGTCCCACTCAGTCTAAAAATTTACTAAGTGGTACTTTAGAGAAAAAAGTCTGCCAACTCTTGCATTATGTAATCCTAAGAAAATAATAATTATGACTATGTAAGGCGGGTTCAGATATAAAACTTCATATATATACAGCCACTTTAGTTTTCATGGTAATTTATGTACTGAAGTGATTTTATTTAGTTCTTATTTATAGTCAATAATCTCTTAGTAAGCATTTACTTCTCTTCTTGCTTGCAGGACACTTACTATAAAATTGCTTGCCATAGCCTTTGTATTTTTGTTTTAAATGAGTGTTTTTTTGAACAATATTATGTTAATAATCTCATGGTTCTGTGTGTAGCTACAATTTTATTTCTATAAATATCTTTAATATAGAGTCACTGATGATCCTGAATCAACCACGAGAAACCTAGAGATTTCTCTGTCCTCAAGTAATATGCTGATACTATGAGTAGCACTGAAATTAGAATTATAACTGTAAATTTCCTTCAAAATTCACACAAAGCTACTCAGTGCCTTATAAAATAGTAACAGTACAAATCATCAGGTGAAGGATTACATAAAGTAACCATAATTATTGACCTGAAAATTCAAAATCTCTCCCTCGTATTTTATTTTCAATTACTTAATGACATGTTTGTTCCATTTGAAAACATTATCTAACCATAATGGCATAAGTCAAGTGCTGATTCAGGTTTTTGAAAGGAAATTATCTTAACTTTGATTACCATAGCAAAAAGTGAATATCAATAAAAAGGTCAGGATTAAATGTACTGGCCTATTTAATAGTGTGTCATTGTATTCTTATGTTATAGATAAAAAATTACAGTGAGAAGTGTTTTATTAATTTAATCATGAATCTGTAGGTATTTAAAGGTAATATCTAAAGAAAAGTACTTAATTTTAATATCTTGTTTTAATCTAAGAAACAAATATAAAGATTTTTATCCTTAAAAGACTGAGTAGCCCTAACATTTATGTGCATATTTCTATTTATTTATTTGTTTATTTATAGTATATTGAAATAATTTAAAACAGATGGGAAATTAGCAGTCATAAAATTAGTCCACTCTACGTTTTCATAGCAGATATTTTAGACATGTGTTTTAGTTTTTCAGAAAATAACTGAAACATATTTTTTGGAATAAGGCCAATACAAATATATGAAATTAAGGAATAGTGTGTTCTAGTTTTGTCATCCAAATAAAAATGCCCTGAAAAAATCATAGTCCAGCTCCTGGGAAGATGTATACCACACACACCCAAACATAAGAAAAGAGGTTTTTTTACCTAAAAAATTATTTCTCAAGGAAGAGTCAACCTGCATACCTCATCTCACACGCACACACACACACACACACACACACAAAGTGATTTCCTTCCTGTTTAACTGGATGAGCCATGCCTACTCTTACCTAATATCAAACCCTTAACTGGGTGCTGGCACCCATTTCCTCTCTCCCATTTAATTGATGTTTTTCTATATATCCTACATCAAAGATATCCTCCTTTTTCTAGTTAATAATACTTTTATAGTTAGCAATGCTTATAATGTGTGAAGAAAAATTTCAAGAGCTTTACACGTCTTGATTCATTAGTCCTAATTTAATCCTATATTTTTCTACTATCAAACCCATTTTACAGATAAAAGCATTAAACTAGGATTTGAATACAGTTAATGTGATTCCAGACTATATGATCTAAAACACTATCCTATTGCGCTTCTCATCTTTAGCTGCATAAAAGAACTGTAAAACCCCGCATCTTTAAACAAGCAAACAAAAAGAAAGCTCTCTCTTGGTTCCCACACTCTCCTCCAGCTACAAACTCATTTCTTGTCTAGGTCAACAGCTACTTCTTTTGGCAACTGGAATTTTTTGTAAACATCTTACTCAAGTAATCAACAACAGTTAACATGGCTGTTCATTCTTTTAAAATATCCATAAAGACCTCTCATTCTCATCTTGCACAGATCCTTCCACTGGCTTCTCGTCACAATCACCGGAACTCTAACTTATCACGGTACACGAGGCTCTGCCGTAGAGGACTCTGAGGCATGGAGGCCTCTATTTCAACCTCGTTTCCTATCTCCTTTCTCCTTGATTTCCCAACGTCTCAGCATGCTCCTTCCTTGGGGCTTTTGCACTGCTGTTCTGTTTGAATGAGTACACTACAGCCTGTACTTTTGTAGATTTATCTTCTTGTCTTTAAGATAAGAATTTACTTGACTTAATCTGAATATAAAATTTGTAAAAGATAGAGGTACAAAAGTGCCTCATTAGCCTCAGTTGCTTTACCAATGAAATGGCTGTGTTTTGTAGGCAGCTCGTATGATTTAACTTACCAGGCTTTGCTTTGCCTCAGAAAACATTAGTTAAAGTTCTACATTGTCATTTATTAATCAGGACATTTGTGCTGCAATAAAAACAATTCTCAGTACTTTCTGAGGAGATTGTATTTACAGAAATACGGTTTCTGGTGGATGTACATACACACACAGGTACGCATTCACAGGCATACAAATACGAGACAAAAATATGGCGAGGGAGAGAGAGGAGAAGGAAAAGGAAAAAGAGAAGAGTAGGGAAGAGAAGGAATTACTATGTTTAAATATAACAGTTCATAACCTCTTTTAGCTCAATGTATAGGCTTTTTAACTTTCTACAGGATATCATTTCTTACTTTTTTTTAAAAAAAATGTAGATCATTATTGGTTGAACCTAGAAAAACACTCCGTGACTTAAAAAAGGTGATAATCAACAGATCTATACATGTAAGTCTCATTTTATTATTACTTAATTTATAGGATTGCTGTGAATTTTAAAAGATAATAATGTTTATAACATGCTTGGCATGTAGGAAATATTCAGTGAATACTCTATTAATTAATAGTAATATAATTTCTATTATTCTGGTTAGTCTTTTGGTTAAATTAGCAAGGCAGCTGCTATGCTCAGCTTTATCAACAAAAAGTTTAATAAATTTTTTTTCACTTTTTAAGATTGTGATTTGCATATACTGCCTTAAAGACAATTAAAATTTAATGTTTAAATGGTATTCAAAAAGAAACATCGCGCTCCCTCCAGCGGTTCCACATTTCAGTCCCTCAAAGTGGATACAATTAGTGGAAACAATCTCAGTCAATTTTTAAATAATACCGTAACTCCACAGCATCTTAATACAGCTAATAGCTTTCTCGAGCTTTCTTACTCTGCCAGAAACCTCATACCTTAAAACTTAAAAGACAGGTTCTTTTTACTTGTTTGAAAAACAGATAATTTATCAATTGTAACATTTTATATTTTCATGTTTTATTTAGTAAGAAAACATAATATAAAATAGCAAAAATTAATGAATTATCTTATTTATGGTAAAAATAACCTGATTCTATTTTGTAATACATGATCAAATGATGAATTATATTCCGATAAAAGGCAGTCAGACATTTCAGAGCCTAAATTATTATTATTTTATTGTTTTGGTCTACAAGATACAACCATTTTGGAAGTCAAGAGTAAACAACTGAAGGCATGCAATGAAAATTAAATGCTTTGACATTGTCACTAGCTCAGTTTATTTTTCTTCTTCCTTGTGCTGTGGTTGGAGCCCTCAAAAAACCAGTGGAACCAGTCCTATTTCCTGTGAGAAAAACCTTCTTTTCTTCCTTTGTCACTTCAGGATTGATGTTTCCTTTTTTTCTTCAACCAGTGTCTCTAGAATAAACTTGGTCTCTATTTTTGTTTAGTCTAGTAAAATTTCATATTTCCTTATGGAACTTGAAGGGTGATAGATGTCAGTGAAATATTTCTACTAATTTAGTGGTAAATCATATAGGGAGATTTTGGAGTTAAGGTGCGTCTTTTAGCATTCTCAGGCCATATGACTCAGGTATTGATTTTCTTCTACGTTTGATCTTCTGTGTAAGTCGGTAGCAGAAGAAACAGTATCCATAGACCTTATAAAGAAGCAATGTGCCCACTGCTTTTGTATTGCTGAAAAAGTCTCTCTGAGGATCCTCTATGAGATTTGCCATTTTTAGTACTATATTTTGATACAACAATAGAAGGTGAATTTGCAGTAAGTGGAAGTAATTGGAAAACTGGACTCATAATTTATTTCCAAGTATTTCGGAGGTTTACTTTTTGTGTATTTTTTCTTCTTTCTCTTTATTAAACCATTACTTACATACAGGAAGTGCACACAATGTAAATACACAACTCCATGAATTTTCCCATACGTACACAACCATGTAGCTATCACCTTGTATCAAGATCACAACACTTTGAGCACCTAATAGACTCTTTTGTGTACACTCAGAGTTGGTAAATTCCTTCCAAAGGTATTCTGACCACCGTCATTATAGACCACAGGTCCTTAAATAACATTCTTTCATTATAATGTTGAGGAGCAAAATAAAATCAATTCCTGGCCACGGCGCCTGTCTGTGCGGAGTTTGCATGTCCTCCCGATATCTGAGTTCGTGTTTTCGGGGTACTCAAGTTTCCTCCCGTATCCCAAAGACGAGCACGTGACGTGAACTGGAGGGTCTCGGGATCGCAGCGTGGGTTACCGTGGGTGTGCGCGAGCGCACCCTGCGGCGGAACGTGGTCTTGCACCCAGGGCCACCGGGGCAGGCTGCACCCATCCACCACCCTGAACTGGAGGAAGCGGTAAATAATTATGTTATTTTTGCTATTTCTTAAACGTATGTATAGCTCACATTTATTTTAATGTTTAATATTAGAAGTTTTTCTGTCTTTATTTAGAAGTTTGGTGATGTTTTGTGACCAGAAATATGCCATAGGAACTTAACTTGTGTTTATATCATCTAGCCTGAGGTAAAATTGGTTTCATTATATGCCGTTTTACTTAAAGTCAGTGTTTCCAAGAACCTGTCGATGATGTTATGTGGACTTACTGTACAGTGCTAGTGATGTTTTGGTCAACAATGGACTGCATATACGGTGGTGGTGGGCCCGTAATGGAGCGGAAACGTTCCTGCAGCCTGGTGAAGCTGCAGCCGTCTTACGTGGTCCCGCAGTGCATTACTGACACGCTTGCGGTGACGCCGGTGTAAACGAACCTACCGTACTGCCAATAGTATAAAAGTACAGTACAACAATTATGTACAATGCATAATACTTGATAACGATAATAACTATGTTACAGGTTTATATATTTACTATACTATATACTCTTTTTTTATTTTTGGAGACAGAGTCTCACTCTGTCCCCCCAGCTACAGTGCTGTGGCATCATTGTAGCTCACTGCACCTCCAACTCCTGGGCTCAGGGGATCCTCCTGCCTCGGCCTGCAGAGTAGCTGGGACTATAGGTGCGTTCCACCACCTCTGGCTCATTTTTCTGTTTTTTTGTAGAGCGGGTCTTGCTCTTGCTCAGGCTGGTCTCAAACTTAAGAGCTCAAGTGATCCTCCCACCTTGGCCTCCCAGAGTATTGGAATTACAGGCGTGAGCCATCACACAGGCCAGTGTACTGTACCTTTCATAGTTGTTTTAGACTGTACTCCTTCTACTTATTTTAAAAAGTTAACTGCAAAACAGCCTCAGGCAGGTTCTTCAGGAAGCATTCCAGAGAAAGGTGTTGTTATCATAGAAGGTAACAGCTCCATGCATGTTATTGCACCTGAAGAACTTCCATCAAAATAGTATGTGGAGTTGGAAGACAGTGATATTGATGCTCCTGACCCTGTGTAGGCCTAAGCTAATGTGTACGTTTGTGTCTGAGTTTTAAAAAAAAAAGTTTAAAAAGTAAAAAAAAAAAAAAAGAAAAAAGAAAGTAAGAAACAGCTTATTGAATAAGGATATCAAGGAAGAAAATATTTTTGTATCGCTGTACATGTTTGTACCTTAAGCTGTTATCACAAGACAGTTAAAAGTTAAAAAAATTAGAAAGTTTATAAAGTAACAAAGTTAAAATAAGGTAATGATAATTTATTATTGAAAAAAATTCTTTTATAGATTTAGTGTAGCCTAAGTGTACAGTGTTTATTAAGTCTACAGCAATGTACAGTAATGTCCTAGGTCTTCACATTCACTCATCACTCACTCACTTACTCACCCAGAGCAACTTCCATGTCAGGGTTGATTTTCTTGAGGGATGTTGTTCCGGTTCTTTGGCTCCTGGATTGGAAGAACCACAAGCCAGGCCAGTTAGATGGAGTAATGACAGACACAGCATCTCCACACAAGGAGCTTTTATGGCAGCCTTGTCAGTATAGAATAGAAAGCAAAAGTACATTTCCTGAGGGTAAATGGATCTATCTCCATGAGTGGAAAAGACACTAAGGTCTTACTATGCTTTTATTTTTATGTCTATACCTTACGATATGCTAAAGAGTGGGTGGAATATTCATTACTTTTCTGGGA
>CAUYSK010104517.1:0-11169 GCA_963575035.1 Avahi laniger
TCACTGTTGAGTTTTGAAAGCTCTTTATATATTATAGATAATCGTCCTTTATAGAATATGTGGTTTGTAAATATTTTCTCACAGTCCATAACTTTTCTTTTCATCCATTTGACAGAGTCTTTTTTTTTTTTTTTTTTTTTGAGACAGAGTCTCACTTTGTTGCCACTTTGTTGCCCTGGCTAGAGTGAGTGGTGGCGTCAGCCTAGCTCACAGCAACCTCAGACTCCTGGGCTCAAGCGATCTTCCTGCCTCAGCCTCCTGAGTAGCTGGGACTACAGGCATGCGCCACCATGCCCGGCTAATTTTTTCTATATATTTTTAGCTGTCCAATTAATTTCTTTCTATTTTTGGTAGAGACGGGTCTCGCTCTTGCTCAGGCTGGTCTCGAACTCCTGAGCTCAAACGATCCGCCCGCCTCGGCCTCCCAGAGTGCTAGGATTAGAGGCGTGAGCCACCGCGCCCGGCCAGAAGTTTCATATTCTTAATGTGGTGAGATAGAATATTTCCCTGAGAAATTATTCAAACTATCGTCATGTAAATGGGAGAAGCAGGACTCATTCAGTAGGGATGTGTATTTTGCTTAGCATTTTACATGTTCTCATATTTTATTGACCTTCTCAGGATTGCTGGGGAAATGTTAATCAATGTTAAAAGTAAATAAAAATCTGTTACTGCCTGCAGAATGTGCTATATACTTGAGTAAGAAGCTGCTCAATTGCTAATTTATGCCTGTAATTCAGAGCATCCACTGCTGTGATTTTCTATTTGTAGCTCATATTTGAAACTTTAAATTATTTGTGTTTAATATATTTTAATCAAAACTTCACACTGCAGATTTAGCTCATTTGATTTATGGAAATATCCTCTATATAACCTAACTGTAAAAGCTAGTTTTCATTGTCAACCCAATCAGTCACATCAGACTGTCAGAGAAAGTCCTTTCTGTCAAAGAAAGTCTTACTTTATTTTTCTTTGTGTTTTTTTGAAGCTAAAGATTTTATGGGTTTAATAAACATTAAGTGTTGTATCAGTCACACAAAGATAAGACAAATGGCCCACTATGAGAACTATGGAAATTACTATATCCCAACCTAGATATTTTATTAAAATTCATATAACATGAGAAACAAACATTTATAATAGCTGTTAGATTTACGTGGATATTCATTATTAAATGATACTCCTTATTCTGTTTTTTTCAATGCTATATACGTCTTTTTTTTTCCCAGAATACTACAGGGGTACAAATATTTTGGTTACATGAATTGCTTTTGTACTGCCTGAGTCAAAGTTATAAGTGTGCCCATCACCAGATAGTGTACGTTGTACCCATTAGGTATGATTTCACCCATCTCCCTCTCCCCTCTTCCACCTGCACAATTTCCATTGAGTTTTCCTTCCATCTGTGCACATAAATGCTGATCTGTTCCAATTTAACACATTAAGACTGCTGTGTGAGTTGTATTTAACTCAGGCTAGTTTTGAGCCCTGGCCCTCTTGAAGCAAAACCCTTGCAGTGGGTCCCTAAAAATCTTACTTGTTGATGTTCTTATTGCTACAATTAATATTGATAATTTAATTCTAAAAACGTGGATTGCATTGCATGTACCTCACACATAGAAAACAATAAAAGATAACAAATTAGAAAGGATCGTTCTAAAACACTGTGGCCCCAGGGAAAAAATTGGTTTTTTCCTAGTGTGGCAGTCCGTGAGTTAATGGAGAGTACACGTGGTGTTTGTTTTTCCATTCTTTAGATATTTCACTTAATACAAAAGTATTAATACTCATCCCCATGACAACCATCTTACTTTTGACTGCGTCAGAATCTAGATTCCTCACATAGCACTTTTTAAAGCTGTGAATTTTAATACCTTTTTAATAGTGACATCCAAGTGACATCCTTTTTAATAGTGACATCTATACAAGTCAGTTTAAACTTTTCAGTAACCAAAGCTAGTTTTTTGAGTTTTGTTTTGTTTTTGAATAAAAGTGTTTCCAAATTAAAATAGGGCTTAAAGCATAGACATGAACAATAAACCTACTTTTATGCCATGTTATTGCAGGTTCCCAGTGTTGCTCAAAATCTGGAATGAAAGTATCCAAAGTTTTGAAAATTTCTTCACAGGTTATATTCCTAGGCAAGTTTTTACATACCAAAGTTATGTTACTAATGCCATTTTTTCATTGTTGCTGTAATAGCTGATATAATAATTTACTAGAAATGATTGGAAACACCTCTGGATTTATCAGTATGTTGAGGATATATTTTATCTATCACAATTTTTGCCACAATCTGGTGAACTATGTCTTCTGCCATTTTAATACATTTTATGAAGTAGAGTGGTATCTGAATAGGGAATTAATTGAGTTATAGCGATAGACTTGGCATCTAACTTTTTTTTGCTATCTACCTATACCCTGCATATGATGACTATCAAATATGATTTCTTAACCATCGTAGTGAGCAATAATACTTTATATGAAGTTTCTAAAACCAACATTGATAATATCTTGAAATCGTTCAAAGTGTTTACTTTTTAAAACTAATATTCCCAGCTTTCTTTTATTAAAAAACTTAGTAGCTTTATTTTAAGGTCTGTATAGCATATAAATAAATGACATTGCAAGCTGGGTGTGGTGGCACACGCCTGTAGTTCTAGCTACTTGGGAGGCTGAGGCAGGAGGATCACTTGAGCCTAGGAGTTCAAGTGCAGCCTGGGCAACAAACATAGCAAGACCCCATTTCTAATAAAAAAAATTTTTTTTTAGTGACATTGCAAGAGATACAGGTTTTTACTATTGTTTGGCAAAAGTTTCATGGGACTTTTCTAAGAAATGATACATTCTTTGTCAATATTTAGGGGACAGTAGAGGTGAGATTATTAAACTATCATCACTTTAGTCATCCTCCTTTACAATATGTCTGAACCTAGAACATTCCTAATGTGGGCCAGAATACCTTGTTTCTAATATTACTCTTTGCCCTTAACAGGAATTATATAAGATGGACGGCACAAAGCTATACCTCAGGTTTACGTTGCTTTCAATAAAGGCTTATCAGATACCAATATTTTAAATTGGCTTTTTTTCTGTTTTTGCTACACCAGAGATTTTCCTGGCACAGTTTACCATAGTAATATTTAGCATGGGTTAAATACATGCTTTTCTTTTCACTGTGGTGAAGGGTAATTGTGAAATAGGAGAGGAGCAATAGAGAACTGCTTACCAGACAAATTGTCTCAGTCTGGTCAGTTTTAGGAATGAATACCTGCGAAAGTGGAGGATCCAGTATTTTATTCTCTTACAGTGATTCCAACATTTTTTGGAAAGTCCCTGGATATCCCCTCAGGTATTTTGCTGTGATTGTGTCCCCAGATGTGGGATGTAGTGCATACTCCTATATGTACACTAGTATGAAGACTCCTGAACTAAATTTCCATGGTACCTAACTGCTTGCACTTTTTAGAACGTGTTAGGTTAGCTTATGCCTCTATATCTCTGTGCACCAAGTATCTTCTCCTTGGAAAATCTTTACTGCTAATATATACCTTTTTTAAATTGTGGTAAAATACAGATAAACTTAACATCTTAGCCATTGTTAACAGTTCAGTGGCATTAAGTGTATTCACATTTTTGTGCTACCGTCACCACTATCCATCCATAGAATTCTTTTCATCTTGTAGGACTAAAACTCTGTGCCCATTAAACAATAGCTCCCATTGCTCCTGCACCTTAGCCCCTGGCAACCACTATTCTACTTTCTATCTTGAGCAGATATGAATTTGTGACATATATAAGTGATACCTTATAAAAGTGCAATCATACGGTATTTGTTCTTTTGTGACTGGTTTATTTCACTTAAAATAATGTCCTCAAGATTCATTCGTGTTGAAGCATGTATCAGAATTTCCTTTTTAAGACTGGATAATATCCTGTTGTATGCATTATATATATTGTATACCACATTTTGTTGATCCATTCATTTATTAGAGGATACCTGAGTTGCTTCCATCTTTTGGCTATTGTGAATAATACTGCTATGAACATGAACATACAAATATCTCTTCAGATACTTGCTTTCAGTTCTTGTGAGTATATACCCAGAAGTGGTATTGCTGGATCATATGGTAATTCTACTTTTAATTTTTTGAGAAACTGCTGTACTATTGTCCATAGCTGCCACACCATTTTACACATTTACCAACAATGTCCGAGGTTTCTAATTTCTCCACATACTTGCTAAAACCTGTTATTTTTCTGTTTTTTTTTTTAAATAATAACCATCCTAATGGGTGTGAGACAGTATCTTGTTTTAATTGCATTCCCCTAATGATTAGTGATGTTGACCATTTTTTCTTATACTTATTGGTTATTTTGTATATCTTCTTTAGAGAAACATCTGTTCAAGTACTTTGCCCATTTGTAATTGGATTGTTTGGTTTTTTGTTGTTGAGTTGTAGGTGTTCTTTATATATTCGGGATGTTAACTCTTTATCAGATGTATTATTTGCACATATTTTTCTCTCATTCTGTGGGTTGCCTTAGTTTTGATGTAGTACAGTTTATCTGTTTTTTCTTTTGTTGCCTATGCTTTTGGTGTGATATCCAAGCTATTATTGCCACATCTGATGTCATGAAGCTTTTCCCCTGTGTTTTCTCTAAGAGTTTTCTAGTTTTTGGTCTTATATTTAGATCTTCGATTCATTCTGAATTAAATTTTGTAAATGGTATGAGTGTCTGACATGTGGATATCCAGTTTTACCATCACAATTTGTTGAACAGACTGTCCTTTCCCCATTGAAAGGTCTTGACATCCCTATTGAAAATCATTTAACCATAGGTGAGGGTTTATCTTTGGGCCCCCTATTTTGTTCCAGGGGTCTATTTGTCTGTCTTCATGTCAGTACCACACGATTTTTGTTTCTGTTTCTTTGTGATGGTAAGTTTTGAAATCAGGAGCTATGAATCTCCAAACTTGTTCTTTTTAAAAATTGTTTTGACTATTTGGGGTTTCTTGAGATTCTATATGAATTTTAAGATGAATTTTTATGTTTCTGGAATAAAAGTCATTGGTATTTTGATAGGGTGTTAATGTCTATTCTTTGCATACCTCTTGTGAAATTTAGCTCAAAGGGTGTCTCTTTTGTGAAGCCTGTTTTGACAGTACCATATAGAATTAACTTTTTTATTTTGTGCCGTAAACACTTCTGTTATAGCATCTATCACACTCCATTAAACTTACTTGTTTCCTTCAAATAAACTGGAGAATTTGCATATGTATTAGTTTTCTACTGCTGCATAACAAATCACCACAATTTTATCAGCTTAAAACAGCACTCATTTAGTATCTCACAGTTTCCATGTTCAAGAGTCTGGGCACAGGTTAGCTGGCTTCTCTGCTCAGGGCCTTACTAGGCTGTTCCCAAAGTGTTGGCTGGGCCATGGTCTCATCTGTGGCTCAGGATTGTCTCACAAGCTTATGTGGTTATTGGCAGAATTAATTTCCTACAGCTGTGTAACTCATAGTGGCTTACCTTTCCAGGATCAGCAGGAGAGCATCTCACCTCAGAGAGAGCTCTAGTCCCTCCTTTAAGGATACACATCTGATTGACTCAGGCCTACCCAGAATAATCTTGCTTTGGATTAATTGAAAATTGACTAATTTGGGACCTGAATTAACATCTACAAATTCCTTTTATCTTTGCCATGTTCTGTTAGATAAAATCAAGTCACAAACTCCCCCAAACTCCTTTTCAATTTTTATGGAGGCTTCATTGTGTAGACATGATTGATTAAACTATTCACCATTGGCCATTGGCGATCCACTTAACCTTCAGCCCTATTCTCTTCCCTGGAGGTTGGAGGTAGGCTGAAAGTCCCAATGCTCTAATCCTGCCTTGACCTTTCAGATGACCAGCCTCCATTCTGAAGCTACCAGAAGGCTGCCAGGTATCAGTCAACTCATTAGCATACAAAAAGACATCACTTTGGAGATTACAAGGATTTTAGGAGTTATATGTCAGGAAATGGGGTAGAAGATCAAATATATATTTTATAATATAACATCAATAAGGGAGTCCTAAGCAACCCCCCCCCCAAAAAAAAAAAGAATAAGGATAATCTTTATATGGTACTGTGGTATGATTTTCAAGATATGGTATTAAGAAAATAAGATGGCAGTTACTATGTAGCACACCATATCTAGGTGTATAGCGTAAGTTACATAAAAGCACTGCTACCTTTTATATAAGAAAGAGAAGAGATACACATATAATCCACATGTGTTTTCATATAATTTTGCAAAGAGACACTGGCAGAATGGACTAAAAACAAATATAAATATAAATAGTGAGAAGGAAGGGATTAAAAATGAGACTAAAATATATTTTTTAATCTACTTTTGACCTTGGAATCATCAGTATTTTTAGCCCTTCATAAAAAACCAAAAGTAAATCAAAAAAGGTGGAAAGCATAGTAAGATTTTTTAATTCTTAATTTATTTGCTGCAAAAAGAAAGAAAATTCAGCCCCTTTTGGTTCTTCAGTTTTAGTGTTCACTCTTAATTTGTGTGTAATTAATTTCAAACTCTCCACCACTAGCTACAGCCTACACTTAAATCACTCTGTTCTTTTGCTTAATTAATCCCTTGAAAACATGATTTCTACTTGTACCTCAACAACTAAATATTTTAATGTAGTCAGCATCCAGTGTAATGTAGCAATTAGAAATCTACTTTGAGATATTCAATAAATATATATAAATATTCTTACAGTGATATTTTTAAAAATTCATTTTGGAGAAACAGATAAGGATTTTCTTTGTTTTTTTATTTCATATGTTAAGTTTGCTACTAAAAGACATGTGGCTTTGGAAGTCAGCCCTGAGTATGGCCCCAGAATGGAAATTAGGTGTCGGGGATTTGTTTCTGGTATGTCATTTGACTATACCAGTCAGCTCTTAGATGGTGGAAAACTTTCACATTGTTAGCTATTTGTCTGTTACCAAGGTCCTCTTGGGTCATTTTTACTGTTCATATTTTCCTGAGCTCTTTCATTTCTTTCTGTGGTCCAGGCCTCCTATATACTTTGAAGATCAGCTTCTCCTACAGTGAGGACTTTCCTGTAAGCAAAGGTACTTTGAGAGAGCCAGCAAACCATTTTCATGACTTCATTAGAGGCAGTATCACAGACTGGTTAAGAGCATTCACCATGCAGCTGAACTGCCTCGGTTCAAATCCTGCTTTTACTTGTAGCTGTGTGACTGACCTTGCACAAGTCACTTAGCCTCTCCATCCTCAGTTTTTCATTTTTTAAGTGGGGGTGAAAATAATACCTACCTTATAGTTCGTTGTGTGTGAATTAATTTGTATAAAGTCTTGAACAGCACCTGCCACATAGGAAGTGTAAGTGTTAATTGCCTACCTGCCTGCCAGCCTTCCTACAGGAGGGCTGTTGAGAAAGTAGACACAATCCACTTAAATGTAGTCTTCTTTTACTATTGTGAAATGCTCCTGTTTCATGTCAACTGACTCTTATTCATGTATCCATCAAATGAGGAGAGAGAGAGAGAAAGAAAAAAAAAGAAGAAAAGAATAAAAGAAATACAGTTCATTGTAATCTGCCCTGGACCTTCGGAACAACTAATTCCTGGCTACTTGGAAAGGTGCATCTTTCCACTCCACTGATTATGATGGGCCAGGCCCCAAACCAAACCTGGATAGGTTCTGCCTCCATCATTTAAGAGGGCAAAGGAGTCACAGCACTTTTGGTGATGCCCTTCTGCTTTTCTCCAGTATCCTTCCTGGATTTCTTCAGAGCAACACTCAGCCATTAAGAGGCAAAGCTCTATGACTACGTTGTGAGGAAATGATGACGTTTGAACACCATTGAGATTGTATCGGTTACAACTATACTGTTTTTTATCTTAAACTAGTAGATATAGTTTATATCAGATTCCTAATAGCCAGTTGAACCTAGAGATTAATTAGCACTTTGTTCCCAATCCTCTTGGGTTTTTCTTGCTGACCATAAGATGTTTTTGTTCTGGGCTAAAACTTGTGATCTCTGAAGTTACCTAAATGGTAGTTAATTTGATTTTGATAGTCTGAATAAATCTCTTGTTGTCTCATCTGATTTTCCTAAACAGGATCCTGTTTCCTTAGTTCTATACTTTTTAAAATGCAGATTTCCCTGCAGGGCTTCATCTCCTGCCTGTGTCCACCTGGCCTGGCCACTTCTTTCAGTCTGTTACAGAGGGAGTAGGCAGGGTCCTCCAAGTCTCATTAACATTTTAATACAAATGTTAACCATATTTAATACAAATCATATGAATTTTTTCCTGCCTAACCTCTGTCAAGGCTGTGTATATTTTGTGCAGCTTTTTGCCCTCTTACTTCATTTATTTCATTGTCTCTTCCATTTTAAGATTTATTTTTTACTTACACTGCCTGTGTGATTTTAGTTTCTTTTTCATGAAAATGAAGATAAGAGTGCTCATTAAGGTGATAAATTGCACATTGAAAATTGAGAATGCTGATTGTTCTGCCTAAATATAATTCCTTCTCATCTATGTTTGAATGAGGATAAGATGCTTTGCCTTCTAATCAATATTAGAGGTTCTTTTTTGTATGCGACTGAATTGGAAAGCTCTTTAGTATTTTGCTATTTAGCTATTACTGTGAAGTGTTGAAAGTCATGTCTAAGGAAGGCTATTTCATATTCCAATAGTCTTCTACTAGCACTTGAAATTTTCAAATAAATCATACTTTCAGCAGGCATATGTTAAGCGCTTATTATGTTCCAACCACTGTGGTGGGCACTGGGAGTAAAATGAGTGTGACGTGACCTTAACCGTGGAGGACTTGACCATGATGAGATGCTACAGCGTGTGCGGAGGGCTTTGGTCTCGGCAGTCACACCCAAGTCTGCCTCTAACAGTGTTTGACAGGAGCCTCTCTGAGTTGGTTTTCTCATCTGTAAAATGAGGGAGTTGGCCTAAATGATCTCTTACCATCTTGCCTCCATCTGATATTCTGTGATTCCAGCATTTTCTTAAGGTTACTTAAGGTTGTTGTGAGGAACAAATTATAAAATTTTATGAAAGCACTTTTAAAACTATTAAGTGCTATCTAAACAAAGACGTTACTAATTATTTACTAACTTGACATACACTGGTGTTTTCTTGTTCCAAAGACCGGCTACATTAGGTGTTATAACTAAGTTCCAGAAGCTTAAGGAAAAGGGCGACCTTTTCATCATTCTGGCTCCAAGTTCCTGGAGTACCTTAGGGTATCTTATTTTCCCTATTAGCAAGTAAAGTAGGAACTCTGTAAACGTTCATTGATTTGAACCGTAAGTTTTGGAGACTTGGTATAATTACAGAGTAAGCCACAATCTCAGGTGGTATGATTTTGGGTTATCTGTTCTATACTAGGCTTACGAAATTCTAGATTAATAGGTAATTATCTATCACTATGGATTAATTATATTTATGGAAATGTTACTAAATATTTAATTTAAATGTTGATTGCATTATAATTATGGGTCAATTTTCTTTGGCCTTTTTGTCCACTAAAAATTTTTGAGTCTGTGACATATACCAGACCTTCAAATTTATTTTTAAAAATATAATTTTCTTTCTCATGTTTGTAGATTATCAGTACTACTGATAATATGCAAGAAGATTTAGTCCATAAGCCAATTCATAAAGATGAATCAATAATCATGTTTTAATTATTACTTGATGTGTATTCTCAAATCTAGGTAATAGTTTTAACTCTCTGAAATTTTTTGTTAAACATGATTGCCATTAGTCAGTTCTTCAAAAATTTTCATAATGTATGCCTTTTTATTTAGTTTGTTTTGTTTATAATTACTGCTAGATAATTTTATTTACTGTTGAAATGGTGAGGCTCTTTCACTAAAAGCTGCTTCTGAAGTAAGATTTGAATATATTTTCATTTGCAAAGTTACTGGCAGTAAAGAATAGTAATTGTCGCTCATTTAATCTGTTAATATTTAAGGTTAAAGCTTTCAAATCAATTTTATGTTTATAATTGTATGATTATAAATTTGATTTACATTCACTTTTTGAAGAATAAAATCATTACCCTATTTTACTGGTAAACTCATACCTAATGACTCATCTCTTTTTATATACGATAGGAAAATGGTGTTTCATTGTGAAAGCTAGAATTGGGTTAGTCAACCAGAAGTGAACCTCTAATTGTTTCCAAATGCTTACTTTTTGGGTTTGGATGCAGCTCTAAGTCTTAGCTCAGTGAGGAATTTGCTAAGCTTGTCTTTTTCTACATATCCTTTCATTATGGCTAGATAGATCCAGGCTAAAATCTGTTTTATGATTCCCCATTACGATGGGTAATCAGAAAAATATGGACACAAACTCCTGAGCTAAACATAATTTTAAAAGTCAAAAACTAGAGTTTCTCCTGGTTTCTTTTATATTTTTATTACCCTCAAAATTATTATAGAAATTGACCTTGGTTCTAAATTGTATCTGACCATGTGATTTAGCAGGTACTTTTTCGCCATCACAGTTTTATTACCTAGTTATAGCTTCTACAATTGAAATTCTTACATTATTTTAAAATTGCTGTTGGAGAAAATTAGTGTGACTTACCCATTTGCTTTGTTGAAATACGTGCTGCTATTGAATGTAAACATTTTATTAAAATTCTACCTAAGAAAGCAACCATTCCAAATTTCATAGCATAGCCAAATCAGTAAAAACCACAATTGACCCTTACTTAAAAAAAGAAATGCACGATTTTATTTCCTTATATCAGTTATATTGTCTTATATTTAGTTATTTTAAAATGCACATTTGCTTCTAACATTAATTTTATTAAAATATTTAATCAAACAACCCTATCAAAAAGTGGGCAAAGGACATGAACAAAAACTTTTCAAAAGAAGACAGAATAATGGCCAAAAAACGTATGAAAAAATGCTCAACATCTCTAATCATCAGGGAAATGCAAATCAAAACCACAATGAGATATCACTTATCTCCAGTGAGACTGGCCTCTATCAAAAAGTCCCAAAACAATAAATGTTGGCGTGGATGCAGAGAGATAGGAACACTCATACGCTGTTGGTGGGACTGCAAATTAGTGCAACCTCTGTGGAAAGCAATATGGAGATACCT
>CAUYSK010104518.1:0-14994 GCA_963575035.1 Avahi laniger
TTTAGCTGTCCAATTAATTTCTTTCTATTTTTGGTAGAGACGGGGTCTCGCTCTTGCTCAGGCTGGTCTCGAACTCCTGAGCTCAGAACGATCCGCCCACCTCGGCCTCCCAGAGTGCTAGGATTACAGGTGTGAGCCACCGCACCCGGCCTGTTCAAAGTTCTTTATAACAAAAAGTTGGAGAGAGAAAAACACCAACAATTTACCCCAAATATGGCAGACTGCTTCTGTCAAGTAATGTAGAATACACAGTTTTTAAATTAAAAAAATACTAAAAACTGTAAGTAATAATTATTTTCCTGCAAATTTATGAAACATCAATGACACACTTCTTGAGTGTAGTTTTTTCCTACAAAAGACAAGCTCAAAGGCTGTCACGGAGAAGGCAGTGGGGAGGGGTGCCAGGAGGCAGGCACTCTGCATCCCACCCAGCCTTCCCAGGTTCGGAGCATGATGCCATGGAGATCATGAGCTGCACTGCACAAGCAAAGTGAGGAAAGATGAGATGCAATCTGATTTTTAAAAAGCCTGCCTGTTTACACTGAAAGAAAGGTGGAAGCTTTCGGGGAGGCAGGCACACAGGGGACCCTGGCTTGAAGGAAGTGAAAAATCCGGGACAGGATCGTGTCTACTACTGCCCTCAGTTCTGTTCTAAAACTATTATTTTACAGGTGTAATTTGATCAGTTTAGCCGAATGGTAGGGTTCAGAATTGCGGGAAGTATTTTGCCAGGGACTGGTAACCTTCACTGGATCAAACCCCAATGCTCCCAGAGAGGACTGGCTGTTGGAGGTAGCTTGGCTCACCAAAGCGCGTCACCCTGGAGCTACTCTGAATGCAGCAATGGCAAAGCAGGCTGCAGGTGGCAGAAAAAAGTGCATTTCTATCTCACTGAGGACAGACATAGTCCTACACACCCACAGCCCACTTGCATTCCTGTACTAGCAAGAGTTGGAAGGGTAGGACCACTTCAGGGTATTGAAAACTAAGCCCCTTACTGCTTTCGGCCAGTGGGGCTGTCTTCTCTGGGAGCTCAGGCCGCAGGACGCCTGCTACGAGGGCACACATACACTTGTGTGGCTCTGGCACCAATGTTCACCTACAATCCAGCTGAAGGGCTTGTAAAATGGACTGAGAGAGAGAGAACAAGCAATAAAAGCCAAACAGAAGCTGCATCTAAGCTGGTTATAGGTCAGCAAATCAAAATTGCACCTGATCAGCACCATCTGACAAAATCTCTGCACTGATGGAAATGCTCTGTCCAAAACAATCACCACCAACCTCATGCTCATGTTGAGCTCCTAAGTATGGCCAGCACAAATGAGGTATTTTTATTTAATTTAAATAGCCACATGTAGCTAGTGGCTCCAGTATTGGGCAGCACAATCCCAGATTCTTTTCATCACCACACTTCATGTAGGGTAACAGCTTACTTTAACAAAGGAACATCCAGTCTTACAATTACTTGAGTAAGATAAAAGCTCTACGTTATCACCAAGTGACATCCCCACATCCAAGACTCACTCAATCCACAGTTTCTGTCCTACCTGTACTTTGAATGGGTCTCCAGTGATGCGAAGAGGCTTGTCTGCTCCTGTGGGCAACGGGCCATCCTGGATCATAACCATCTTCACACCTGTCCGCTCCTGTGGGGAACACAACAGCACAGCCCTCACTGTCAAGAGTGAGAACACGGGACAGCACAGGAAGCTGGACTGGGTCGGGTCATGTCCACAGTAAGCCCATGTGCCACCTATCGCCAGGCACTGCTGACCTTGGCACCATGAAGGTGGCTTCTGTGAAGGCAGACATACAGGCCACGCAGATCACATCCAGACGGGATACATAAAACCCACATCTCCCAATCCTCTTTCCTCTTTTTCCTGTGCTTAGAATATCTGAGCATTAATGAGCTACTTTTATCGAATGCTACACACTGAGCTGAGGACTCTAACATTATCTGATTAAAACTTTTGAAGAACTATGAGTGAAGTGTCACCATCTCCCCACTTCACAGATGAAGAGGGCACTGAGAGCATGCTGCCCAAGGATCCGGAGCTGGGATCCCAATCCCAAGCTCTTAGATTCGACACTAGGATGTCATCCTCATAACCAGGATCCGAGGACTGGGTCATTGAGAGCATGCAAGGCAAGTCACAACCCCTTACTTGCAACTGCAAAAGCCCCACGGCTTTAAAATAAGAGTTTGTTCATAACTAATTTGGCAGTAGAACTGAACTCATGTAAGTGTATTTCTATCGTTTCTCTCATTAAGTCTGACTATGGTTGTGTTTAGCTACAGAAATATGCATTTGATTTCAGGGTACAGCCCTGGAACTTGCTGGGGGTATGAAATTCTGAAACATGTTTGGCCCTAAGTGTCTCAGATGAGGGCTTCTGTTTATGGAGCACTAAGTAACAGGCTCTTATAAAAAAATTGAAGATTGGACATTGTTTCAGCTTCATTACAACAGTGAGGCCAGCACTTACCCTTTTTTACAGACAAGGACCCTGAGCCTTCGAAAAGTGACTGAGTATATTTATGACGACTCAGCTAATGAGTGGGAGTGCTGGGTCCGAGCCCGATGCCAGACACTGTACTTTGCTGTGAGCTGCTGTCCTCTGTTGTAAGAAGCAATGCTCACAGAGCTTCATCGCCACAATGGTTGCGGAAAGTTCACGGGGACCCCTGCCAGGGCACACCTGCCCAGTACTTGGCATCAGGCCTGGTACATGTTCAGAATCTGTCTGTTGAATGCGGGAAGGAAGCCTCTCCCGGTTGACCGTGGAACCACGTGGGCAGAGGTTCGGACGGAGCCTTGGCACCACGGTGCACAAGGCCCGCCCAGCTAGGGCAAGTCCACCCTGACCAAACCCCCCAGACCAAGCAGCCGCTCCGCTCTGCGCCACTGCGGGCTCACGCACCTGCAACTGCTTTATTGTTTCCCCTCCTTTGCCAATGACCAGACCCACTTTAGACGCGGGAATAAGAATCTCCTGGATTGTGCTGTTGCCGTCTATGTCATTATGAAAGCCAGGTCCATTCCGACAGCGGTCCACAATCTGCCCCAGGAGCCGTTTGGCCTGCCTTTGGGAAGGAGAAGAACCACGAGAGAGTCAGCATTAAACGAACGCTCTGGGTGCACAAGAAAGGGAAACAGCACCGGGGAAACCCCAAAGCAGTCCAGGTAGCCCTCCATCCAGCTCCAGCTCCTGCCCCACAGCCCGGGAGGTCTCTGCGCCATCCGCCAAGCTACTCGACTGAAATTCAAAAACGACACAACACGACACTAGCGCACCAACGCGGAGCCTCGATGAGCAGGCTGCTGCCAGACACAACCCCTTTCAAGTCTGCCTCTGCTCATGCTTGTGTCTCTACAAACGCGCTGTCTCCAGTTAGAGCGACAGCTGCTCTGGTAGCAGAGACCACATTTTATCCCTTAGCACATCCCGCTGTTCCCCAATCCAGCATAAACCTTCTCACAGAGTATGCACTCAACACACGTTTGGTAAATATGGGCAAGAGAGAGAGAGCAATGAGAAAGAAGGGAAGGAAGAAAGCAAGCGTTAGTACTCGCCGGGACTCCCGCCCTCCAGGGTTCTTCTCCACAGCCAACAACACTGCTCTAAGCTAAGAATGCGAACCACCAGTTTGGTTTCGAGAGGCGGGAAAAGGGGGAGGCAGTGTCAGATGTGGCTGTACACTCAGACACCTGCTTTGTGCTTTTCATGTCGGCAAATCAGGACCCTGCGTTTCACGTGTCATGCTATTCATGCTGGTTTACTTGGTGGTGGGGGAGGGCAACCGCAATGTTGTGACAGCACAACCCAGACCACCAAGGTCATCTGCTGGGCCTCTTTCTTTTTCTGCACCAGAATCCCCTCTGGCTGTTATTTGCAGTACTTATTCTCTATATCACCGCACACAATCTAATTTTTGGTTCCTCTAATAGAGAAGAACTCAGCTACTAAACAGGCTGGCTGCATAGCTCACTGAAGAAAATGAAACTGTTTCCTCCTGAAGTTATAATCCCAGTGTCTCCACTCCTTGGGTGGACACAAAGCAGGAATGGTTAGAAGAGTAGGAAGAAAGAAAAGAAAGGTAGGAAACGGATGTTGCCTTTTGTAGTCTTGAGTCTTTGTGTACAGAATCAGCTTCATGTATCTTCTCAGTTACAGCAGCTTTTTAGTATTTTGCTTGTGTACTAGATTAACCTGTGTTGGAAGAAAACTGCCTTGACTCCAGCAACACCATCCAGCTTGCCCTATAATGTACACCTGCCAGCAATATTTATTCTGGTTCACTGCTTGCAATGTTACAGCAGAACAAGAGAATTTAAACTCATCTAGACTCCCTGAGAAATGGAAACAATAAAACAACCCTATCTATTGAGCCAGACATAATCTTAGCACCCTGTTCCCAAAGGCAATGCTACTCTGTAGATTGAAAAAGGAAAGTGAGCAGACTAAGTCAGTACGCCCCTTTCCAGAGGGCCTGCATCTGGCACAAGGCTCTGAGCAGGAGTGTGCCAGGGTAGAAAAGCAATGCTAGTCTGAAGGCTGTTGCAAGGGCCCCAAAAGTCAAGACATCTTCCTGTTGGTCCATATAGCCCTCTGAATGGAGCCAAGGCCACGAAGAGTCTATTCATTTGGTTCACAAATATCAGAAGGGTAATGCGATCAGCCCCAGGCCAAAGAGCTGGTACCAGGATTCTCAGTAGTTCACAAAGTGATAGACTTACTAATCCAGACCTGCTCAGGTAAAGGAGGTGTTAACAAGGAAGAAGTAAGTTGATTAGAGCGTTCAGGTGGAGTGAATGCACACTCTTAAGACCCTGGTTTATGAAGACATTATGACTGCTATGACAAATTCTGTAGGGTTTGGAGAAAAGGTGACACCCTGCGTATCTGAGGTAACAGAAAAAGTCCCCTGGCACAGCAACCTCCCAGATTTTTTTTCTGTAGAAGCATCTGCTTGTGTGGCCAGACTGTAGCACAGATCGACAGTGTTCAATAACAGTTTTGCCCTTCCATTTCTCCCCATGTGGGGAAGGAAGAAGAAGAGCGAAAGGAAAAAGTAAATAAAATAAACTTACTCAATACTTTCTGGGGTTCCGGTAAGTACACAGGGCCTCTCTGGAATCCCAGAACTCTCTATAAGAAGAATCGAGAAGACGAGGTGTGTTGGTGAGCACCAGGCAGCCCTGTGCCTTTGCCTCTGTGTATAGATTCTCTCTGGAGCTGGCTTCTATGCTAGCCCCAAAGAAGCCCAGTCTCCCAGAAAAAGACAGTTTGCTCCTGATTGTGGATGGAATATTAGGCTGGTAGCTGCACCCTAGGTTCCCAAAGTGGAAACAAGTCTGGCAGGGAAGCGGGAAGGACACAGAAGTTTGCGAGTGGTCCTCACTACCGGATTCCCTTCACTCCGACCCACTCATGTGCTAGGAACTGCCTCAGTTCACTTTATCATGCTGTTCTCCAGTTTCTCCACATATGCAGCAGTGCAATGGTCATCTGCACACAGCAAACAAACCAGGTACACTGGTAGGGAATTTAATGACGTGCACATTAGGATCATGACCAGTTACTGCATGAATATCCTAAGAGATCAGTGACATCTATGTGGAACTGGCTCTGGGCCATTTGACAAGAAAGGAAAATTTTACTTTCTAACACCACACATGATGCTTTGCTTTGTTCCTAAAAAAAAACTGCTTCTTAAAATCATTCCTCAAAAAAATGAAAGAGAAATAGCTAACAGTAGTTACTGCCTTCAAGACATTGTAACAAGTATCTTTTAAAATGATAAACATTTCTCTAGTCAAATGTCCTTCAAACCTGTTCTTCCACAATGAAGAGGTCAAACTCAAGTTAGACAACAAAACCAAAAATAAAATAAAAATTGTTCTTCACCCTCTTTCTCCATAAATGGACTCCGCTGGGACAGGTCCTGACCCGTGTTTCACACGTGCTAATTCCGCCAGAACCGCAGTGTCCTCTTCCCATGCAGGGGAGGGACGGTCTAATCCAGGGGAACTGGCATGCAGTCCCCAGGAGTGACCCCAAAGCCCTAGGACTCCTGCAGGCATAACATTCTGGTGCAGAAAACTCAGGTCTTAGAGCAGCAGGTGTTTGGGAAGGGGCCACATCTGGCCACAAAACTGCAGGAGGGTATACCCTAAAAGTCAGATCAGAGGCCTTGTTTCTTGGCCCGCTTTTGCTCTGATCATTCTGGTTCTCATCTGGGAGCTCAACTCCAGAATTGCAAAGAAAACACCAATTGTATATACTTACCCAAGCCCCTAAACGTCTAAGCAAGAGGCAAAGCTACTGAATCTGGGAAATTTTGCAAAATATTATTTTCTAGCAAATTGAGATCTATAAAAAAAAGCCGCCCTTACCAGAAGCAATCTGAATCTTGCAACCAGATTCTGCTTGAATCCGTGAAATCTGCTCACCTCCCCTGCCGATAACTGAAACAAATTGAACAACGGTCAGAATATGTCCCCCATCCCCTATTTAACCAGGTACAAATGACTAATTAATTCAATAAACCATTATACTTGGCTCACAGTACAACAAATCAAGTTGGCCTCAGTAAGCCCATCTCAACTTTTTGGGCATTACAGCAGCAAAATTCTATGTGCAACACAGCAGACAGGCACAGGGGTCTTCCAGCTGAAGCAAGGAGAGGTGGGGGCCTGGGGAGCAGGGAGATCCACAGCCCAAAGCTCTGGTTTCTCCCTCAGCCTGGAGAGAGATGTGCAGGGAAAACCACACGAAAAGCATTCTACTACAGGTGACACATGACAAAGGTTAAAAAGGAAAAAAAAAAAAAACCCACAAAAAAGGACAGCAATTAGGAGAAAAGCAGATAATGCAGGTACTTACTAAATCCAACCATTTTATCAGGCACTTTGAATTCTTCTGTTATTACTGCCCTAAAAATAAAGAACATTTTGGAAAAAATGTAGAACACAGAATTTTGCAGCCATTGTAAGTCCCCAAACCGCCCATATCGGCAATGTTGCAGAACAAAAGTTTAACATAAATCACGTCAATTTGGCCAATATACACAACCATCTACAAAGAGTGTCATTTAATGAACCCTTTGGTCAATCACTTCTGAAGAGATTTAAGCCTCCCACCTCCTTATGTCAGAGGAAGAAACCTCTGGTTTTTCATTAAACCAGCAAGCCCTCTAACAAGGGCCCTCTCCAGCAAATAGGTCATCAGTCAGAGGACACTTACAGACCCTCCGGGGTTCTGGGAGATGTTTAGACTTGTATTACGGTGTCCTCTCTAAATGAAGAGATACTCAACTTTCTGCAACATTCCTTGTTTCCCAATCTTTTTATTGTTTTCTGGCCTCTCTCAAATTTATCTATGTCTTTTAAGGTCAGATACTCCAAATGGAACCAGCATCCAACAGAGGCCTAATCGGTGTTGACCAGGACAGAGTAATTACCTCACTCACTCTTACAAGGTACTTCTGTTAAACGCTATATCATCCATTCTGTGCCTTTTTTTTTTTTTTAAACAACCACTGCACTGGCTCTTTGAGACAAACCTTCGAATTTGCTATACAGTGTATTGTGGACAATATCCAATTTGCCCAACACCCCAGAAAGCAATTAAATCTAAACATTTACCTTAGGAGGAAGCTAACGCAAGTAGTTGAAGGAAAAAAAAAAAAAGGCAAGCATTTTTAAACATCTCTCACACAGCTGGATTTTTTTACCCATCACGGAAAGGATTGAATAAGTGCATGTTTTTAGGGAAAGTGCAGCACTTAGAAGAAATGCAGCAGCATAAATAGCACTTGCCACGGCATCACTGTGATGGGAGCAAACAGTCTTCTCCGTGTGGGGCGTACGTCCTCAGGCTCGTGCATGAGGAGGGATTCTCTCTATCTGTCGGGATATATGTGGTCCCCCCAAACCAGGCAATTCCCAGCTTATTCATAACTGTGGATGTTGATGCCAAGCCTCGCTGGTCTAACACATCCTGCGATAGATGTTGGGTCCCTGTCAGGGTGTGCTTCCCGATTCTGTGGGGACAGATGACAGCACTCCCATGCTGTGTTGCCAGGAGGTGGCTGCTCACATCCTGCGTAGCACCAGTTGTCTACTCGCAGAAAATATTAGCTGAGAATTGACTGGAGTGGCTTCAACACTACTGTAATACAAAATGTCACAAAGCTCGGCCCTCAGAAACAATTTTAACAGACTCTGAGGAAGAAACATACCAAGACAAACTGCTGTGGGATTCCTGGCAGAGAAGGTTCTATTCTAAATGCAAGGCTAAAACTTGTCTAATGCGCAAAGTATAAACATTTTGAAAAGTAAAATCCTAATTATAGCTTTACAGGAAAAGTGAGCACTTGATACTAACAACCACCTCACTTAAATTATTTTAATTCATTAACAAACAAAACAAAGCAAACAGCAAAAAAACCCAGGATAAGTGTTTTGGTTAACTAATGTATGGTGATTTCTAGAAACTCCCAAACATCTATGTAGAATACAAAATGACAGAATTGTATCGCTGGTAGTGAAGGTTACTGGCTAATACGTTACAGTAACAGATAAACAGCACAAAATTTCATCTGGAAGAGAAATTGGCATGGAGTTTTTCCTTTTTGAAGGAAGACACTGTGACCACAAATACCCTATCTTATACAGACTGGACTTGGAAAAGCTCAGGTCTTTGTGTCTTTCTAAATCCTCAACGTTTAACCGAAGGCCACGAGAGGAAATGGGGCAAAGAATTACTGGGGCACTTTGCCAAGGTTCCCTGTTGAGTCCCTATCACCATGGCAGGGGTGGGGACACTGGCTTCTGTCTTCCCAGCCCGACCACTGGCTACCTCCCACACTCCCTGAGCGCGCAGAGAATTCTCTTGGGAGAGCCCAACACCTCACACTTTAGGACATCTTTTCTCAAGTGAAGGGGCTAAGGATTCATAAAACACAGGGAACATCATAAAACCAGGAGGAAAAATTTCACATTCTCTCCATTTAAATTAAATTACATCAGCAGAGAGCGACTCCAACATTCTAAAAGTCTTTTGAGTTATGAACAATAATGGTTGATTTTTAATACCCTATATCAGCTTATCCCTTGAGCTTATACTGTCTTGGAAAGGGCTAGCAAAAAACTTGAGTCTTAAAGAAATCTGGCCCATGGTTTTTCACATTCTCAACCTCTGACTTCCTAACACTCTAGTACAGATGGTAGATCAATAAACAATTAGAAATGATCAATAAATAATAAAACATAACCCACTGCTTACCTTTGATGTACCAAGGCCCCTAACTGGTTACCTACTGTGGCAAAGAGAAAGAGAAAAGAAAAATCACAGCATTAGCACGGATAAACTAACTTCATCCTTATACGAGTTCTTACCATTTCTGGGGTTGGGGGGGTGGGAGGTGGAAGAAAGGCAGAAAGAAAGCAAACAGTAATTTAGGCTCAGTGGCTGAAATGAATGCGTTATATGATATGAAACAGGAGGGGACATCTTGATCAACACAGTCTCTAACCCAGTGTCCAGCTGAACACAGGATAAGAAATTGATCTGTGTGTCCACATGCTGAGAGGCCTGGGAGAAAATCCTGCTTGCCTAAATCCCTCTAACTTCCTACCTCCCTCCTGCTCTGGATCCAAACTAAATGCAAAGATGGAGAGGGTTCCTTCCCTCTCTTTTAAAAACAAATGAGAAGATTTAACCTCCTCAGATGCATTGTTAAGGACTGCTCCATGGCAGCTGCAGTCACTAAGAACATGGACATATGTTCCTGCAGGCCATGGGGGAGGAGACCCCCACCCCGCCATAAGCATCTCAAGGAGAGGATCTGGCCTCCTCCCTCCCCGGGCCTCTTCACTGACCCACCACAGCAGTCCACACGCAGTGGACACTAAGAATGAGCAACTGCCTTTCAAGCCCATTTCACAGAGACAACAGTGCCAAACAGCCTCTTATTAAAACCAACTCTGTAATCACATTCCCACAAAACCACTTTAGCTACGCTTTTTGTTCCAGTTTCTCCTCTTTCAGCTATTGATGAGTGTCTCCTTCACCAGCCATCAGCAAAAATAATTCTGTGGTGTTTCTCTTTTGGAAAATGCAGCTCAGGAAATACAGTCAGCAGACAAAAATATATATATATAAATCCAAAACATTACAAAGAACTGAATGAATCTTACAAGATGCTAAAAGGAGCATTCAAAAACATGTCTTTGGGGAAAGTAATTATAAGGATAGATATGAGATAAGCGGGAAAGGATCGATTACATCAACTTTAGGACAAAGAGTGAAATGGTTTGACATCTGAAATACACAAGTCCAACTGCTCTTCTTTTCTGTTCAAACTTAGCCCTGTCATTCTCTGACCGGACAGTAAGGAGACAAAGGAAAAGAAACCAGATTCTGACATCTAAAAAGGAGAAGGCGCAGTGAAACAATGCAAGCAAAAAGTCAACAAAGCTCCTGAGTCAATACCATATTTCTTGTGGATCAATAGCAAGATAATGGTCTGCTACCAAAATATTGACACTATATACTATTAATCTGCTTACCTCAGATAAGCAGAATAACAAGAGACTGGGGTAAGAGAACGGTCTTTATTGACTCTTACAATTTTCTGTTTACATATCCAGTTTGAATATAACCAATGTTCTTGCTTGAGATAGGTAGTGTTCACGATTCCCATTTCACATGAAAACTGGACAACCACCAGCTCAGGAAAGGAATCCTCATCATAGACTCAGAGCCCCTGAGAGATGTGAGAGGAATGTCCCGTCCACCACCTAAGGCAGTGGGGAGACAGAGAAACACACTGAAGGACGATGTCAACAGCAGTTTGCTTAGTCGTTCCTATCAATGGGCCAAGCTCAGCTTCCCTGATTACCATCAGAATTTCATCAGATCTACTGAAGACGGAGGAACGAGAATATGCTGAAATGATGAGAACACAGAGGAGAGGTGCTTATTCTTCAACCAGTGCAGTGAGGCCAGACCGTGGCTCCGGGCCACTGTGCTGTCTGGTAAGAAACATCAAAAAGCCAATGAACTTCAGATATTTCTGGCTCAGCCAGAAAAGCCACAGAAACAAAGCAAAGGGCCATGCTACTGTAAAGATCTTAGTAAGATTCCTAAGAACATTCAGTGGGCTCCTGTTCAAAGGCCATTTGAAATTTCGTGCCCGTCGCAAAAATGACGATTCCTTTTTGTTGGCAAAGTACATGTCATAGGTGCCACACACATGACACCATTTCTGCCAGCCACAAATGGAGGCGCTCACAACGACTGGAGATGACAGTGCACACGCTTTCATCCCACAAACGGACGGGCTGCTGAGAGCCGCATCACCTGAGAGGAGATCAGGTTCAACACCAGAGTCAACTCTGATGGGTGCACGCTTAGGAAGGAAGCTTCTTCCTCCTCTGTGCAAATGTTGTGGTCCAAGGCTGAAACATGGGATTTAAAGTTTCATTCCGTTCGGAAACATTCCCCTTTGGTGCCTAAAAATGAAAACCAGCAGTTAGAGAAGGGGCGTGGAACACTCAGATGGCAAACTGTTAGGCCCAACTCCAGCAACGGGAACGTTGCCTCAGCCTTCGCAATGAGGAGAGCAGACGGGAACACCCATCACGTTCAGTGGAATGGAACTACAGTCATTTTACTGTAAAAAAGGGTAAAATACTGAATAAAATCAGCCTGCTTCCACTAATGGTGCACGCTGGCCCACAGCGCCTCACCCTGCCTCCTAAGCTTCCCTCGGCTCAATCCCAGCACACACGGGGAGGGGTGGGGTGGGGAGGGCACTTCTCATTTATCTTGCACACCATGTAATAGGAAGCCGCCTGCGCTATGTATGGAAAAATGAACTTCTCACAGTTCAAAGAAGTCATCCTACAATATATGAAATTCTTTCTCAATAGTAATACTCTGCCAATTTCAAAACAATTTTAAAAAAAGTGGTCAGAAGCATTTTTTCCCATTAGTGAGGAGGAAAAAAGACTTCATTCTTTTCCCCCAAAAGAAATGCTAACAAATTATCACTGGGAAACGTACCCAACTTTATGATATGTAGCAGTTTCAGTAGTTGCATCACCCCCTGAAGCCCGAGCAACAGAACCATGGGCCGGCCCCGCATGCATGACGCGGGCCAGGGGCAGGTGTCTGAGCTGGTCGGGAGGGAAAATGTCAGTAGCTGCTACATGATTGGCAAAAACAAACAAACAAACCAAAACTTCCTCTTCAGCTTTTGTAAACAATCCTTCCTCCTTGCCCCTTCCTTGGGTTCCCGGTTTCTTCTGACTCTGGCCAGTGCCCTCTCAATGCCAGCTCAAGTCAGTAACACTCACAGTGAGCTGTGCCAATTTGGGGACAATACAAAGGCTTCCCTCGCTCTAGGCAGCAACTCACGCCCCAGGGCCACGAAACACTGATAGCTGAGTTTAGCTGAAAGGTCTTCAGCAAGTAATTTGTTACTAATTGTGCAAATTATTATTTTTTTTAAAAGTGAGAGTAAATTCAGGTTTATCTCAATCATATCGCTCTTACTTGCAGTCTTCCATCATGCTTTTCTGAGTGGAAAAGAATACAAACAGTAGCAACACCAGGCACTTTTCTAGGTGTCTCTCCTGCACAAACTCACTTACTCCTACAAGAGCCCTCCCCAGGGGGCAGATGCTGTCCCACTGTACGAAAGAGGAAGGCACAGTCACGCCCAAGCTCAAGCCCCAGAACAGTGCCCAGGCAAGTTGTCGTGCTCATGGGAACTCTGCACCCATCATATTGCCCTGTCCTTTATCTTGGGGGTTTCAACGCCATCACTATTTAATTCTGTGACAGTAACTCTCTTGGTCATTTTTCACCCTGTAAGTCAGTGACTTTCAGGTGCTGAACACTTTGCCAGGTCCCAGGGAAAAAATGGTAAACAAGGTCATCTTTGTCCTCAAGGAGCTTGGAGTCTAGCTGGGAAGGCAGAGAGAGAGCTACCTGATCAGAGACCTAACCTTGCCTCCAGGGATGGGGATGGCATTACGACCTGCACCCCTTCCTCCCCAGTACAAGCGCCTATCTGAGGCCTGACCCAAGGAGCAATGGAGTGACATTAAGAGGAAAAATAATTCTATGATACTATACTCACTGCTCTAAGCTTTATTTTCATTAAGCCAGTGTTCATGAAATCAATATGGGGGTCACAACCAGTTTTATTAAAAAATGAAATAGAAAACAGAATGTGTCTATATAATAAGGGTATATATTTAATATTCATAAAACTTTTATTTCAGTTACATGTCTTTTAATATATCTGTACTAACTAGTTTTTTTTTTTTTTTTTTTTGAGACAGAGTCTTACTTTGTTGCCCGGGCTAGAGTGCCGTGGCATCAGCCTAGCTCACAGCAACCTCAAACTCCTGAGCTCAAGTGATCCTTCTGCCTCAGCCTCCCGAGTAGCTGTGCTACCATGCCTGGCTAATTTTTTCTATATATTTTTAGTTGTCCAGCAAATTTCTTTCTATTTTTAGTAGAGATGGGGTCTTGCTCTTGCTCAGGCTGGTCTCGAACTCTTGAGCTCAAACGATTCGCCCACCTCGGCTTCCCAGAGTGCCAGGATTACAGGCGTGAGCCACTGCGCCTGGCCTGTACTAACTAGTTCTGATGGAAATACGAGTATTTCTCACATTGTGAGTGGCATTTTTAAAACATTGAAAAAAACCTGATATAATCTTTCTGATAATGTCATGAGGTAGGTATTATTAGCTCCATTTTACAGGTGAAGAAATATAAGCTCAGAGACATTAAGCAACCTGCCCAGAGTCGCACAGCTGACAACTGGCAAAACTGTGATTCAAACTCGGATCTATCAGACTTTAAAGTCTACATTCTCAAGCACTACATTGTTACGGCATATGAGAAGGAGACCCAGGTTCAAGTCTTCCTTTTGTCACCTACCAGGTATCTGGCCTTGGTCAAACCACTTATTTCTCCAGACACTGGTTTCCTTGTCTGTACAATAAGGGGTTTAAAAGCTTCAGGTTCCCTTCTAGCTGTGATCTTTTCTTATCCCCCTCACTGCTCAATCCCTAACCCCTGGAAACCACTAATCTGTTCTGTATTCCAGAAATATTACATAAAGGGAATCATACCGTATGTAATCTTTTGGGATTGACTTTCTTGCACTCAGTATAAATCTCTGTATCAATAGTTTGCTCCTGGCCGGGCGCGGTGGCTCATGCCTGTAATCCTAGCACTCTGGGAGGCCAAGGCGGGTGGATCGCTCAAGGTCAGGAGTTCGAGACCAGCCTGAGCAAGAGCGAGACCTTGTCTCTACTAAAAAAAAAAAAAAAAAATAGAAAGTAATTATCTGGACAACTAAAAATATATAGAAAAAATTAGCTGGGCATGGTGGTGCATGCCTGTAGTCCCAGCTACTCGGGAGGCTGAGGCAGAAGGATTGCTTGAGCCCAGGAGTTTGAGGTTGCTGTGAGCTAGGATGACGCCATGGCACTCTAGCCCGGGCAACAGAGTGAGACTCTTGTCTCCAAAAAAAAAAAAAAAAATTCAAAACAAAAAGACTTCGTTATTTTGAGGATACACATATATATGTAGTAAAACTCAAACAAAATGGCAAGAGAATTGTAAGAACAACATTTAGAATAATAGTCACTCTTAGGGAGGAAGGAAAGGGAAAAGACTGGGGTAGAGCACACAAAGAAATTCGTAATGATCTATTTCTAACACCAGATAATGGATACATGAGTATTTGTTTTATTATTTTTATACCACATGTGTTATATTCATTCTTTTGTATGTTAGAAATATTTAATTTAAAAACCTGAAACTTTTCAAAAGAAGACAGAATAATGGCCAGCAAACATATAAAAAAATGCTCAACATCTCTAATTATTAGAGAAATGCAAATCAAAACCACAATGAGATATCACCTAACCCCAGTGAGATTGGCCTCTATCAAAAAAT
>CAUYSK010104519.1:0-31828 GCA_963575035.1 Avahi laniger
CAATTAAAAATACATAGAAAAAACTAGCCGGGCATGGTGGCGCATGCCTGTAGTCCCAGCTACTCGGGAGGCTGAGGCAGGAGGATCACTTGAGCCCAGGAGTTTGAGGTTGCTGTGAGCTAGGCTGATGCCACGGCACTCACTCTAGCCCAGGCAAAAGAGTGAGACTCTGTCTCAAAAAAAAAAAAAAGAAAAGAAAAAGAAATTTAGTCTGTCAATATTAGCTAGAAGGCAAAGAAAAGGAATAAATTGGGATATTTTGGAATGATTTAGATATTCAATGATAAAAGCTTAAATTTCAGTGATAACAGGGAAAGCACAAAGGAACAAACCCACATAAAAACTAACATTGACAGTCCTTTGCCACTATTTAATTTGATAAGTGAGAGTGTGGAAACAGTCAACACTGAATCTGAAATTTACTATCCATGTTATTAGCAAAATGGTGCTACCATTGACAAACATAAGGCACAGAAGGATGAGTTGGTTAGAAAAAAAAAATAAGACTCCTTATATCATTTGTTCCTACAATCAACTGCCTCTCACCAGTGGGCTCATTTGTACCAAAACTGTCATTGGTGTCCATCTGTAGTAGGTAAACATTTGCATTGATTCCAGAGTGAGGATTTGTAGTGAATTTGGCAAAATGACATTTGGTAATAGAGGTATTATGATGGGGTGGGATGTCTGTGCTAGACAGGAAAAGACATGAAACTAGAGGTTGTGAGGAATGAGGAACTGGGAAAAAAAGGAGAAGATCAGCGTTTACTTTTGTCTTAGTGAGTGCTGAGCAGGTGAAGTGAAGGTAGGGGACTGAGAAAATGGGAAGGCATAAGGTTGTGACCAGAGTGTAAGATATTGAAGTGAAGTGTTTCAGAGGTGGAACAGACACAAGTGGTAACAAAGCCCAAAGTTACCACAGAAGCGAATGTCTTCTGCGATGGCTTCTGACAACTGGGATGATGAAGGAAGGTCATTTGAGTTGAGAAGCTCCAAAACTTTTGATAATGGATTATCAAATATTATTTGCAGGAGTGATCAAATCTACTAGGTCAATATTAGAAAATAGAGTGTAGAGAATATGAGCCAGTACCAAATTTGAGGATGCGGCTCTGTAATTGGTAGATTATGGTGAGAAAACAACAGAAAATAGTATAGCAGGATGGAAATAGATTCAAAGGAGGAGAGAATTCAAGTAGCAATAAAAACATAGAAGTCTGAAAAAAACAATGGGATTTGGAGGATTCTAATACAACTTCCTGTTTCATATACATGTATTTATTTATCTTATTTTTTGGTGAGGGTGAGGGTAGGAAAAATGGCAAAAGAGGCTTGAATGGCAGCTCTAGATCAGAAAGAAATTTGGGAACTAGGTGGGGATGGGGGTGGAGGTGGAGATGAAAAGAAGGAATCCAAGTATCATTGAAGCAAGAAGATCAGCAGCATGTATGTAGACAGATAACTGACATATGGAAGCATACCTTCAAATGGGGGTACTGAGATAAGGTGGAATAGTGATGAGTAAAGCTAGGAGCGATATTGTACCATTCCCTGGCACCTTGGACCTGACCCCAAATTTAAAGCTTTTAAATCACCACATGACTAAAATGATTACCATACCTTATCTCATTGATACTCACAACAACCTTACGTGACAGACATTATTATTTCTATCTTGTAAATGAGCAAGAAGCATCTCAAAGATGGTAAGAGCTTTAGTGATAAGTAGGTCAAGGAATTTCAAGGCTGCAATGTTGAATGTGTAGGCTCCATGAATGCTGAAGTTGACCGGGACAATGACAAGAATTAGAGTAGAGACAACCCAACCAAAGAGCACTCAGCTGGGGAGTAACAGAATTTGCCACAAAGTTAATACTCTTGGGCTGGGTAAGACATACTTCTTTTGTGATACGTAGAGGAGAAAAAAATCTGTAACTTTGAAGTAAGATAAAACAATGAAATAGCAAAGTGAACAATGAGGTGCTTCTGCAGAAGGCATCCTGTTATTGGAATAATTGGGAAGATTGGCCAATCCTGTCATTCCAAAGAGAAAGTGAATGTGCATTCATTGTCTAGATCAGGACTAGGCAGATTTTTCTGGCTATAAATAAACGGCTTTGCAAGACACAGGCAGTCACAATTGCTTAACTTTGCTGATTTGGCATGAAAGTAGCCATAGACAATACAGAAATGAATGTGGCTGTGTTCCAATAAAACTTTCTGTATTTAAAGAAGCAGGCAGAAGATTGAATTTTGCCTGCAGGTTGCAGTTGACCAACCCTTAATCTAGACATTTCTTTTTCTAAAGGGTGGACTTTTCAATACCATTTTGATAGGGAGAGCCCCAAACCTGACCAGTAGCATTAAGAGAACTAAGTACTGAATGATCCCTGCATTCATTATCCTAATCATTCAATTTTAAATTCTCCAGTATCATAGACAAAGTTCTGCCATAATTATTGCCTATTTATTGATTCCCCATACCTCTCTCTGGTTTTGCGGCACTGAGTTTGCTTTTGAGGTTGAATTTTTCTTTTCACCTGTCTTCTTTTTGTTTCTGACCTCCACAAGATGTTGAGATCATTTGAAATGATAATACTGTCTCTCAAAATATTAGACATTATACCCAACTTGGTGTCATGAATTTAATGAACATACATTTTATTATCTGGGTTGTTGGCTAGAGAACTCTGGAAATATAGGAAATTAAAAGTTTCCTGAAAAATATTAGAAAAATGTTTTTGATTCAAAATGATTTATCAAACTCTTAGTGAGGTATGGGTGTGGAAATCCCAGATATTTCCAGGAAGCGTTCTTCCTCAATAGATTTAATACATGTTCCTTCACAACAAAAGATCACGTCGATGTGATACAACATCACATATTTAAATAGTGCTATTCTCTGGAGAATGAGTAGCTTAATAGAATGCTTCGGATAAAAACAAAGGCTTGTAGTTTGAAGAAACTTTTTGGACAATCCCATTATATTCCATCTCAACAAGATATATCACTACGGTAGTATTAAATGTCAATCTAGCATTAAATAAAATAGGCCACCAAGGCATGCTCACCAACAGAGAAAATAGAGTTACAATAATTATGAATAACTTTTGTCAATTGTTTTTAGTTACTTAAAGTGAGCTTTGCGTCTTCATGGTGCTCATAATTTTTCTTTTGCTTTTCTCCTCTATAGTGTAAACTAATAAATTGCAATGTGTATTCAAATTCCCTGTGCTACATAATGTTCATTAGGTGTAACATTTCATTTTAATGTTCCTCTACAATTTTTGGATTATAGAAATCTGGAATTAGAGCTATCATTTATTTTTCTTTTTAAAAACTTTTTCTTGAATTTCACATCATAGATCTGGCATCATCTCTAATTTTCTTAATGCTATCTTACCATCTTATTTACCCCTCTATATATTTCAGAATAAGACCTCCTCAAAGTGAGAAATACAAGGTGAAAGCAGATAGCTAGAGAAACTGAAAATAATTATATTTATTAGCAATCATGGAAACATCTATCTACCTATGAAATTTAGGCCTGATCAGATGGAAGTTATGGCTGATGCCAGATGGAAAAAAATGGATAGGGGTAGAGACTAAGTCACATTTATTTATCTTCTTATTTGTTGCTTCATGATATTTGGAAACCTGAGGTTTGCCAACTGTGAATAGTATATCTAATTTACTTTAGGTTGATTTGAATTATGCATATTTATGATGGCGTTCGTGTTCTTTGAAGCATGTAAAAATTTAGGGTGAATTTTTAGTTTCTCTGTAGAACTTATTTACTTGGGGAAATGAAGCTACTTAGCTCAGGCTAATGAGATTAAAGTCCTGGGTCCAATATCCCTGCATGAGTCAGATAGCTCTGCTTGATTCTGCAGACACCACACGCATCTGTTATCCAGCCAAATACATCACAAAGGCCCATCACTAGGTGAATCAGGTGTTGAGACGGACATGAGCCTGTGCAAATTCATTTCCATAGGAAAAACAGCAGAACATGCCTGTTTTACAGTCAGTAGGTCATTAAATACGCCTTGTATACAAAATATCTGAAACAATAATATATAAAGACAAATTATTTGAGAGATAGGTTTCCTATTCATTTTATTCATGATCCTAACACAGCAACCAAAGCAAAAGAGTAGATGCTAAATAGTTGTTGAATCAAATCAAACTTCTGGTTAACAGTTCCTGGATTAGAATGAAATTTTCTAGATAACACTTGGTATGTGCATACCTGTTATTCACTTACCTTATGGATATTATTATTGTTATGGCTATCATTATTTTTCTCCCAAAGATACTTTTTTTCTTGTTCTGACCCTGTCTTTACTCTCAGTTTGGCTTCCAGCCCCCTCACTTCGCTGTTTTCCATTCCATTCGCAATGTAACCAACATACACACCATTTCTTAACTTTTTTTTGCAGGCATTCTCTTTGCTTTCCCATTAAATTCAAACTTTAGATCTCATATTCTAGACTTGTATTTCTTCCTTCTTTTTACCTCTCCTAGGTCTTGGACTACACTTATAATTATATGCAGTTGGTATAATAATTTCCATTGTTTGTTTTCTGTAAATAAGACTCTTGTAATACGTTATGAGAAAGTAGAAGATACCATCTCTTGGATATACCCTAGAGATTACAATATTAAAAAAATTCTGCATCATTACGATAAAACTGTTTAAACTTCTAACACTCATAAGAGACTGATCTGGGCTCTGAGACTCAAACGTCTGTGATGACTTGAAAAATGTAATGAAATGGAGCTTCTAATTTTGCCGCAGTCTTTAAGAGTACCTAAGCAGTGACATAAATCTTAGTTTTATAATCTACAAATTTGAGGGAATGGACTAAATTAGAGATCTTTCAGGCTTTTTTTTAGTAATAAAACCCATTTTAGAATTAAAGTTTTATTTGGTACTCCAATAAATACAACAATGGCATCCCCTCCTGAGGAGGGCGGGAGCTCACTCAGAGCCTCCTCTGTTCAGCCTTCCTTCCTTCTCCCTCAGGGAGTTTCAGGCACTGCCTGGGAACACAGCTTGAAACCCAATGGGTAGATGATTTCCAAAATCTTCTCCAAATCTGGACTCCTAAACATTAGCTGTGGCCTACCCAGGAAGGGGAAATGCTGCAAATGTGTTGAATTGAATAAAATAGAATTGACTTGAATTAAGGACCACCATCTAGTACCTCCAACACTTTTCTCAACTAGCTTCTGTAACAACGGGATGGAATATTCTTTACTCATTATGCTTACTTGGCTTCATGCTGTTTGTAAGACTGAAAACTCAATACTTTGTTTGGTCTCATTTACTTGATGTTAGAGGGGCACATATTTGAGTTTCAGATAATAAATGGTTTAATGTTGAATTGGCCTTGTTTAAACGCAAATATTTGGCAGTAAGTTCTTAACAAAAATAAATGTAACTATTAATAAAGTATGGGATAAAGTAAGGGGTTAGCAGATTTAAGAAAAATTAGTCAACAGCTTATTTAAATAATGGATTATTGAATAAGTACTTTTAATTTGTTTTATTTGTTTAATAATGTTTCCACAAAAATGAAATGGATTCTATGGCTAGGTGTGGTGGCTCATGCCTGTAATACCAGCACTTTGGGAGGCCAATGAGGGAGGATTTCTTGAGGCCAAGAGATCAAGAACAGCCTGGGTAACAAAGAGAGAGAGACCCCGTCTCCACAAAAAAATGAAACAAAACAAAACCTGTTATTTTTCTACTCTGATGACGGGGTGTAAGTGAAAAAAAATTAAATGGATTGTGATGTTTTTGGAATTATATGGGATTTCCAGATATAAAATTGTTGCCTGATAAAATTTTATTTTCTGGGCCAAATAACAGTTTAGTACATTAAAATTTCAGCAATTTAGAATAATTAAAAACTATATTTACTATATATTAATGAAAAATTGTAAGTAGAACAGTGGTCATTGGTGGGGGAAAGCATGTCTTTTGGGAAATAAAGAGGTTTCTTTCCCACTTTATTCTGAGAAATTATGGTTTCTGGAATACTATATTTTAAAAGGATATATAGAGAGGTTAATAAGGGTTATTAAATTTTTTTGAAGTTTAAAAAATAAAATAAGCCTTTCTCTTCCCCCTTGCCAATAGGAAGAAATGGATAATCATAAATAATGACTACAAACTTTTGTTTAGTCTGGGAACTAGGAATAGGAAAAGCACGGGCAATTACATCTTATACAACTAATTACCAAGACTCATTTTAAGGCCAGTAATTTTAACCTCATCTTCTATTGAAACTCAGAGCTACTAACCAGTTGCAAATCTGACTAGGTTTAATTTCATTTCCATATTTTCCTTGCACACCTTCTGTGCTTAAATAAAAAGAAAATAATCATAATAAAGTGTGAAAAAGAAGTAGAGGAGTGGAAGAGTGACTAATAAGGAAATGACTCAATGGGCTCAAAAGGAAGATGGCTGAGATTGAATTACCTCCTCCAGTAGTTCATGGGACTGGATTGTCTGTAAATGAGTTCTTGTTGCTGTATTTCCTTGATCTCCCCAGTATGTATATAACTCTTTTTAGTCTTTTATTTTCAGAAGGAAATGCCATGTGTTATGTCCGGTGTTAAAATCCTGAGGAATCTGGACTCTTCGAATTGTGGAATCCACATTCAAGCATCCATTTTCCTTGAGAATTGGTTGTGATGGTTTGTGTCATGGAGGAATTTGGCCATCACTATGACTACTGGAACCATTTCCTTTTTACAGTGATCAAAACAGACAGTATTGTTAGGACATGAGAAAGTTCCAATGTTGTGCAATTGTTAATATGTAAATATTTATTTTTAATAAAAGTGTGTATTTTGAATTAATGCCAGAGTTTCCACATCCACTTCTTTGTTTGGGTCTAGGAATCTGAGAGAAAAAGTAATGGCTGTGTTTGTTTTACAGCCTTGAGTATGAAGTTGATGATCCTGACCCTAAAGGTCTTGCATTTGAAAATATATTTTGTCTTGTTTGCATTTAATATTAGTGCATAAAAGTGCTAAATAGAGCCAGACTATAATGAGGATGTCTTTAAGCACTTGAACATGAGGAAATATTAATTGACCTTTGAAAGCGCTTTTCAGATCTTTCATGGTGACTTCTAGTCCTGCAAAGGGCTGACTTCTTAAAAATTTTATTTGAATTTCTACAATGGCTTACACAGAGACTTCTGCGTTTTGAAAACTAGTGGGACACCTATGCAAGATGCTCCTCTGAACTCAGGTGCATTTTGGGACTCATGAATCCAGAAAAACAAGCAGACCAAGTCAAGGAATGAGTTAACTAGATTGGCCACAGCAGCACCCCAAAACCCAAAGTGAGGAGAGGTTAATGTGGATGCATATTAGATGTACTGCGTCACTTCTCTTGTCCTGTGTTTCCTACTTTTCAGTACTGGGATCAGGGCTCTTTGCTGATTCTGCTAAGGTGATGACACTGAATGGTAGAAGAATATCTATTGATTTAATATTTCTTTAATAAAATAGAAAAGCACAAGTTTAGGTCATGGTGAGATTGTAGATGTTGTAGGGAAATATCTACAAAACATGAAATATAGCAAGATTTTGTTACAATTTAAGTGGCTGAGGATTCACATGTTCAGTCACTTCTAGTTGACATGAGTGACATTATTATTCTGCAGTACAGGTAGGTAATGGAGGAGTGCTTCTAGAAATTTTCTTGCCTTAGGAAAATAATAAAGTATGTGATGTAAACCTTGATTATTCGATCAAGTGCTATTTTCTCTATTAGCTGTATTCTTAGCTTAATGTTTTTTATGCTAAATTCTCAGGAGCCAAAAGGTGTCTGGCACTTAGTATGTGCTTTATAAATATTAGCTGAATAGTACCTATTTAATCTGTAGCCCTGTTTCAAGTACTAGTGATAATTTTAGATGTACTTATTGCTGGCAGTTGGGTGGGAGATAGGCTTGAATCATGAGACCTTTCCTAGCACTTGTTTTTCAGGCAGCAGAGTAAGGGAGGTGGGCTCTGTTAGACTTTCACAAGCTCCATCACTTAGTGGTCACCACTAAGGTTTCTTGGAGGCTCCATCTCTATCTTTTTTTATATGAGTTTTCTGAAGAAACTTGTAAAGTTTCAGCTTTACTGTAGATAGAAAAATAAAATTATGGTTTGTTCTAGATTAGAGCTTGCCTTACTCTTGATACATTAGAGGTTTGGCCTCAGTGTTGATTGTCTATTTCTAGATACAAACAGTTACCTATCACCATGTCTGTCATGCACTTTTTTTGAAACAATATGATGAAATAAAAAATCTAAATATTTCAAACAAGTCTTAAGGTATCTTTATTCTTATCCATGCTAAAATACAGATAAAATATTTTAATTTTAAAATTTCTGAAATCACAGACTTGTCCAATGAGTCTATCCAATGTCCAGTGATCTATCACCGATGTAAGTACTAATTAATTACCTTGGTAAATGTTGTGTACTCAGAGTTGCTTGTCTTTTAGTGAACTTTATGTCTACACTTTAAGATAGCAAAGTTATACTCTGGTCATCATTCATTCAATAAACATCTGGTGAAGGTTTTCTAGGAAGCAGGTACTCTGCTAGGAGCTGGAGCTGCCATGTCTAATGAAGCCTATTCCTTGCCCTGAGGAGATTTCAATCTAGGAGTGGGGGAAGAAAATTAGAGTACATGGAATGCTATCATAAAATTATACCCAAAGTGTTGTAGAAACATAGAAGGGTAATAAAATAAGACATTGAAGGGACTTCCAGGAGGACATCTCAAGTGAGTATATATTGACATGACAAAGAACAGGACAAAGAGACAAATAGAGATTTGAAAGAGAAGGAAATCCTTGCAAAGATTTACGGATGAAGAAGCTAGAAAAATCAGTGGGAAGTAGTCTGTTTTGGATCAAAGGTGATTAACTAAGGCATTCTATCCGGAATGATATGGGATGCTCTTAATGAGTTTTAAGAAAGGAAATGTCATGATCAGATTTTTAGTTTTGAAAAAAATCACTTTTAAAACATTTTTGAAAGAAAGACTATGGGGGAGACACAGATGTCAGCTCAAGCTAAAAAAAAAAAAGAGAGAGACCCCTTAGGAGATGAACATCTTACACTAAAGCCTGTACTCTAACAATGGAAGTTGAATTATTGGGAAAAGGGTACAAGTAAGAGAGAGAAAAAATTTTCATTTCTTGGCTTTAAAAAATGTTTCAAATGGGAGAGGTGATGAGTTAAGGGAGGAGCTTATAATAAATCCAAGGTTTCTGGAATACAGGGGGAATATGACAACTATGAATTTGATATATTAAATTTGATATATCTGTGGGGTATCAAGATAGAGATATCCAGTAGATGGTTAAGTTAAAAGTCTATGCAAGGCATCTAAGAATGTTACATTGAAGATACAGATTTGGAAGTCTTGAATGGTTTTTAAGTTCAGAATGTTTAAGTGAGAGAGTACCCTGAGCACTAAAAGTAGAACATTAAGAATGAATTCATTAAGAGCAGCCATATTTCAGAGAAAAATGGAGTAGTTAGAATCTGCAAAAGAAAACACAAAGGAATGTCCATCGATGAAAGAGGAAACCCAGGAGAGGAAAGTGTAATAGAAGTCAAGGAAGAAAAGAGTTTCACAAAGGTGGGTGTGGTCAATAATGCACAATGTCCCAGGGAGTTCAGAAATTAAAAAAACAAATGTCCATGGGATTTGGTGAAATTAAGTAATCACTAGTGACCTTAGAGAAACCATTTTAATGAGATAGAGACACCGAATCAAGATCACAGTGGAATGTGGGATGGATGAGAAAGGAGTAAATAACAGTACAAACTCACAGAGTATGTTTTGAATACAATTAACTCCTTAGAAAGAAAGACATAGAGGAGATTCGAGAGGGGACTAGTAAACAGAATTAGTAACTAGATGTTACTAAAAGAGCAAGGACATTTTCAGAAAGAAGACAGCATTTGATGTGAGCCATGAAATAGAGTATGACCTTTATAGAAAGGAGAAGTAGAACGGATATTACAAGTAGAAAGAGAATGACATTAACATGGGTGTGATGCACAAAACATAATCTCAAATATTGGCATGTATCCAAATCACCTGGGGGACTTGTTAAAACACATCCCATGTTTCTGAATCAGTAGGTCTGGATGGGCCCTCAGAAATTTTATTTCTAATATGTTCCAAAAATTATGCTGACATCGTTGGTCTGAGGACTGTACTTTGAGAACCACTGGCTTAGGGAAGAGTAGAAGTAGAAACTAGTTATGTGTAAAAGGATAAGAGGCTAGAAAAATGTTGGAGTCCAGTGAGAGAAGAATTTGACTACTTGGCTAAGATAATTTTTGTTCCTTAGAAAATGTAAATAACATTTTAAACAATGACATGGTTGTCAAATTTTACTCTTAAAGGTCTTGTTTGTTAGTTCTAGGAAGCATTCATTCGTTCATGCATGCATGAATTTACTGTACAAGTGTTTATTGAACACTGTGGAAATCATGGTTCTAGATAGGAAGAACTTTTAAGAGATTTATTCTAGTAGTTTCTTTCTAGGTCAATGGTGAAAGGAACCATGGTATTGACAATGGCATTGAAAATATAAAATGGATTCAAGAAGCATTTTGAAAGAAGAAGAGATGAATCAAAGATGAACATAAATTTTGTAACTGAGGGAATGGTTATGCTTTTAAGAGAAGCATGAACATCAAAAGGAGGAGCTGAATTTTGGAGCGAATTCATTCTTTGAACTATCATGTCACATAGAATTTCACTGGTGTCCTGTCAAATTTAAAGTACTGATGGGGCATCCAGGTTAAAATGTCCCCACGTGGTAGAACTGAAGGGAGAAATCAAGCCTAGTTCATAGCTGAAACCATAGAAATGGGGAAGCTCACCAAGAGCTTAAAGAGCATGAAGTATTGTGGCTTCTGTAGCTGTATACCAGAGCTTAAGATTTCAGGCATACAGCAGTCCCCAGGTGTTGACAAGTTCAGGGATAAAGTTATGAGGGTGGGTGGCTGAAACAGAGTAAGTCAAAAAGGCATTGAAATCAGGAAGGCCAAAGGATCCAATCTAGGTTTTGGGGTAATCTACATAGCCTCCCAGAAAGGGAACCAGAAAGAAAGATCAAGATGATTGTTAGAGTCTTTAATGAACTCTGAAAAGTGACTGGCAGACAGCATATGACAGGAACAGCATACGACAGTAACAAAGAGGAATAGAGTTTTATATTCATACACGTGTGATTACTAAGTGAGTTTTTTGTTGTTGTTGTTGCTTTTTTTTTGATGAAGGCAGTAGTTTAATGGGATAGAGGGAACCAGAAACATTCTGACTGTCCTTTCCCATGCTACTCCTCACCTTTCAAATCCTGTGCCACTTGGGCAGGAGAAAGACAGCTCTTACTTGAGAGGACCATGAGAGGAGCAAGATCCAGAGTCCACGAGGACAACTCAACAGGCCAGGAAAGCTGGAACAGGAGCATTCTGTGAGAAGCCTGTGGTTGGACGTATTGGGAAGATTCCTTGGGGCAAGAAGTTCCAGTAAAAAGAGTAGGCAAAAAGGGCAGAAGGGATGAATTAGGGAGGATGAATATGGTGTTTAAAGGAATGATTGGTAGAGGAGGGATAAGTGGAGGGGCATGCATTTTGAAGGACAGCCAAATATTCCTGATACTTCGGACATGAGAGTTCATTTAAAATTATCTGTCCACATCATTTTCCAGCTAGCTTTACCGTAAAATTCGTTTTATGTTTTTCAAATGACAGAAGTTATACCATTTTTTAAAAGGTGTGCATACTTAAATTCTTTAAGATTTTGAATTTTTGTGGAATGTAATTTCAGAATCTATGAGACTATAGTGGATTCAGATGAGTGCTTATTTATTTTTTCCATTTATTTTTTATTTGTATATATTTAGGGGGTACAATGCAGTTTTGCTACATTGATATATTACACTGTGGTGAAGTCGGAACCTTCAGTGCATCCGCCACTGCAGCAAAGCACGTTGTACCCACCAAGTATGTCTGTCATTCAGCCTCCTCCCACCCTTCCAGCCTTTTGAGTCTCCATCGTCCATCATTCCACAGAGGGCTTATTTATAATTCAAGAAATTTAGATGTGGTCTTAGAGACATGAAATTCTTCTACCACTCAGAGCCTTGAACACTTATTTTTCTATTACTACTTAAAAATAAACAATTAGAAAGATCCAGTCATTTGAAAATTTGTATGAAAATATATTGCTTATATGAAAATATTCTGCCTTATAAGGTGGTTTTATACAATTCATTGAGATGGTAGTACATAATTTTAATTCTGTTTTCCCCTTAGTTTATCATCAATATTTCTTTGTCAATCTTACCTTTTTTTTCCCCCTCTCCCAGGTTTCTTTTGTGGATAGTTACAACCACAAGTTGAATTTACAAAATTTCACCAGTTTTAAAGGTCAACATGTAAATGAACTAATTAGGTCAATGCAAATCACTATAGCACTTTCTGCTACAAACCTCACACCTTTTAAATTCTTTCTGAATTAAATAATGAGCCATATTGTTAACAGAGCTAGCATAACTTAAAAAAAGATATTAAATACTTAAGCTTTCTAAATAAACAGAAAACTAATTTGCAGATATTTTACAATGATAAAATAATGCATAAAATTAGAAGTATAAGATTTACACAGTACAATATTTACAAAATGGAAATGTAACCTTAGCGCCAAGAAGAACAGGAAATTATAAAATGGAATTGAAAGGGATCAAGGAAGTGGAACCAACTCTCCATTTGTCTAAAAAGAATTTCTTTTTCAGCTTTCTGAAAATCTATTTATTAAAAAACAAATGAACAGACAAACTAAACTGTACCAATCCCCAAATAAAACAAAAATTGTTATCATCTGAAGTATCTCAATTATTTAGAAATTATGGGATTTCATTGCATTAAATACTGTACATACAAATACACATGTATGTATGCATATATATCTATATAGATATAGATATAGCCACTCTGTCTGTTAGTTTAAGGACAACTAATATAAAAATAACTCTTCAATCCTTTTGGCCTCAGTGTGGGTGACTGTTGTACTGTTATCCTGTTGCACTTAGTCAGGAATCCCTAAATCACTTAGATTCTTAGAATATCCAAGAATGGATATTAAACCATTTGCAACTCATGGGTAGATTAAAAATCATTCCTAACATTTATTTGCAAAACATTTTTTGTGTGTGTTTACAAGGTGCCTGGAGTAAATAAAATACTGAAGCTAATTTCTATTTCTGGTATTATATATAAGCTCTTGAACAAATCCATTCTCAGCCTTGTATCAGAACTTGAAACAGGAAACCCCTTTTCTTCTCTTTTACTGCTTTGAGCATTTCAAAGACACCAGATGCCTCCGTTGTGAAAATAATAAATACTTAATTTTTTTATTTTGATATGCAAATGAATTGATTCCTAAAATATATAATAAAACTGACATCACTTACTTCTTGATATCTACTAATACATGAGGTCTCTGTAGAAGTTTCAGTTGTTTTAAAATTTTCAGTGTTTTCATTTTTTAAAATAGAGTTAGAGTAAGATTTAAAAAAGAATAACAAATGAGAGAGTAACTTATAATGTATTAATTCATGCAACAGCAGCTGCCTCTTTTGCTATTAGAGTGTGCTTATGTTCTCAGTTTGGGTGAGAGAGCTCATGTGAGCACACTTCTCTTTAAAAGAGACAGCTGCTGCTGCATGTATTAATACATATCAAATGGCTCCAGGGTAAACACAATGCTATAAATTACTTGCCCTCTGCTGACGTCATGAGCCCCGAGACTGCAGGAAAGCTGACGAGGTTTTTTTTCCTTCTATGTGACATCACTGCAATAACAGAGATGGGGAGTAGATTTCAACACCTTATTTTTGCTTGTTGGACTGAACGTGTCATTCATTCATAACGCTGTTCACATCCTCATTAGTTGACACCCAGAAAGAGTGTAGCTGTCTTATTTTAAGAAGTTCATTTCATACATTTTAAGCTTTTCTTTTTTTTTCCCCTTCACTGATAATTTCCCCCAGTACTTAGGAGGCGCTGGTACTAACAGAATTCCCAGTGCCCAATCACAGCTGGCTCATCCTCTAAGAAACTGTGATGCAGAAGGAAGACAGACAATTTTTGAAAAAGAAAGCAATCAGAGAAGTAACTGATGAAATCAGGGAAGGCTTTCAGTTAATTTAGCAAGGTCCTCCTATGTAAGGTTAAGGAATGCAGGCAAACATGTCCAGCAGCTATGATTTTATCGTCTCGTTTGCATGTTTGTGAAAGTCTACTCTAAAGCATGGTAGATTTTTAACCATATTAATAACTCACATTTATGTTGTTTGCTGTAAAAATGTACCATTTTCGACACATACAAAATTATGCAAGTTGATCATGATATTTATATTTACAGATAATTTAGGAAACATCTAAACCTTGTAAAAGAACATTTCTCATTTAGTCCTTTGTATTAAGGACAAGCACATCAAATATTAGAAGAACAAAGAAACATTATTCAGACAGTTTGCATTTTCATTCTTTATTTTGACAAATACCTCTTTTTGAAGTACTTTTCCTATAGGAATTTTAATAAATTTACTTAATAAAATAAGTAAATTCATCATTCTGTAAAAGTGAAGGCATTTATTTGTTAATCTTAAGGTGTTTGTAGAACTAGATAAAGAAGGTTGTTAGTATCTGACCTCTTTCAGTTAATCAGGATTGGGAGTTCTAATTGGCTTAGAGGAAATTTTGTATCCTGGTAACCTCAGGACATCCTAGATACACTAAAGCTTATGGTTCAAGGGGAAACCATTATTAAAGATAAAAAGGAGTATCTGATTTGAAATGATTTCTAGACTTCTTTACTATCTGGAGCTTTTCTTCTCTTTTTTTCCTTTTTTTTTTTTTTGATAAAGCAATGAATAAATTAGGAAACATATCTTTATTCTAAGAGCCTAATTCCAAAGACATCCATCCTAATAGAATGTGAAAGGTCCTGCGTAAGACATTGTAATGCAGATCTGCAAATCTATATCTTGCATAGGTGTGAGACTCCACTGCTAGAGATGAGTACAGACTCATCTCCTTAATAGCCCCGGGGGAAACCAAAGAATCTCCGACCATAATTTCATCTTAGAGATATTTTACAGAAGCTTCCCTTAAAGCTGTAAACTTATTTGAACTCACCTAAATTACAAATGTCTTTAAGATTGTAGTGTATTTTTGTTCAAGTGTTGTAAAAGACCATTTCAAATACTATTTTAATTACTTAGATAATTCCTTATTTGTATTAAGTCAAGGCCAAATAACAAAAGGAATCATTTCTGATGCTTAGGATGAGACTTGTCTTCTAATCAGAAATGGATTTTAGAAGTCATTTCATCCAACTACCTTATTTCTCATAGGAGGAAACCAAGGTCCAGCAAGGTGAAATAATTTGATTAAAGGTCAAGCTATTCTTATTGAATATTCTCTTTCATACTCTCAATATTATTTATTGAGAGTATTTATAATACATATTTTTTATTAAAAAATAAAAATATATGATAAGCTTTGCCTAATGTTGTTTAAAGAAAGGCCATCAGTCTGTGTCCTGGTTGTCTTTGGTTTTGTTTTTTCATCATTACTATTCAAGACAGTCCTTGAAAAGGAATGTCCCATCTGCCCCGAGAGACCCTGCATAAATAAGCAGTCCTAACCAGAAAGGAGAATGCATAGGACTACAAACATATACATAATAGGTATCAATTTCTTTAACAAAATTTGGTTAGCAAATGATTTAAACAAAACCAATGAAGAAATGTGACTCTAACTCATCTAAAATGAGAATGACTCACCAAACTTTGTATTCAAAAAGTTTGTGTTAGAAAATGGAAAAAAGTCACAATTATTTTCAACTGAATCTCCACAAAACGCTTTCTTTTTTTTTTTTAACTGATAATTGAATTGAGAATATTTTCTAAGAAAAGTGTTTAATTTTTTTATTTTAAAAAAGTACTTTTAGTCATCATTTTTACTTTCTAAATTTTTTATTTATCTATCTGGAAATTTTAAGGGCAAGTGAAGTGGAAGAAGGGACGGTTTGGGAACAACCTATCGAACCTATAGAAAGGCTATCAGAACTCTCAGAATAGTCCGTGACAATTTGAATGCATAAACCTCAAAACGTTTAGGTTCTTTTAAAGAAGTAGAAGACAAGTTAGGTGCTCATGGTGGTGTAGAAAAGTTCTGTCCCACCAGAGAGGCAGGAATGATAAAAGAGGATTAGAAAGGATTTCAAGGAAAGAGTGATGTGGAGGTGGAGGGTGTCACCCTGCATGGGGTGGGGGGTGGAATCAACAAAGGGGAAGAGAGAGCCTGCCAGTTGTCCTGCTCCGTTGCGTGGCCACATCCTCTCCAGCTGTTCCCTAAAGGCTCCAACTGAGAATCCCCAAAGACACTGCTTTGCTCTCTCCAAAGAACTCTGGTCACCAATTGGGTGCTTCTTCCCTAAAGGGAGGAATTCGGAATAAGGAAACTTGGGCAAGAAGATATACATGTGATTTAGGTGAATTCACCAAAATGTTTGGGAGATTAAAATAAACTGATAGTTATGTGAATATCCATCCAGTGCCCTTGGAAACTCTGAATGGAAAATTATCTGAATCTCTATAAATTCTCATTACCGTACATAATACTGTTTTACACAAAATATACTGATATATTCAAAAATATCTATTTGAGAATGGAATGTTTCCATTGATAATCTATTTATTTTGTCACTCAGTATCAAGGTCGATCTGTTAGTAGCTCGCCCAAGTACAACTAAAATTACTATATCTAGTAATTTCTAGGCAAAAGCAATTGGTGAATATGTCCAAGAGAAAAATAAGATAGGACAAAAGCTCTCTTCTTTCCATAAAAAACTTGTAAAGATGATAAATTTAATTTACTAAGGGTAGATATATACAGAGAGAGGGATATATATATGTGTATATATATGTATATTTACAGACAGCTCTTCTGGGACTACCTACACATTAGCAGTCCTTTTGTTAGTTCTGAGATTATTATTGATTCAATTTCTACTGAAACTAATATTATGAAGTGCTGAGTCCATCAGGAATTGAATACTGTTTACCATTATTTTTTGTACCTTATGTTTAAAGTTACTTCTACTACAGATTTTAAATTTCAAAATTTATGTCTCTAGATATGATCTAAACATTTTCAGAAACAATTATTTTATTGGTTAAAGAGTGATAAATATATACTCTTGGTTAAAATATTCACTTTCTTCTTGGTATTTTAACTGTATAAAATAAGTCATTGTTTCAATTTGGATTATAGGAATAAAGCACGTTAGTCTAAATGAGAAATTAATCATAATACCCTGGAATGGAAAGTCCTTACCTTTAAGCCAAATTTTAAAATGCTATCCTATACAATATTTACATCATATTAATCTGCTCTTTGGTGTTTTGTATTTCTCCTTATGGCTCTTACAGAAATTTATGGAATTTTATACAGTAAAGCTTCTCTGTATTACCTAGTGAAGATTTGAAGATTCAAATTTTTCATTTGGTAATTCTCATTTTACAGTGGGAAAACTGCAGTATCCTAAAGTTAAGTGAGTTCATTCAAGACTTTCAATTACTGAACTTGATACAAGAGGTCAAGTCTTTAACTCTCAGCTGGATTCTGTAATCTAACCTTGAAAACCCTTGGGGGATTCTTTTCCTTGCTCTAGGAAGAATTAGTTATATACCATTATTAAAGTCACCCAACTGTGACTTTGGGTTGGCTTCGGTTTTGGAGAACTGTGGGTGGGCTTAGAAAATTACCCTGTTTGTTCCCTTACGGGTGGATTTGTTAACGAGTGGAGTAGGATAGTAGAAAGATCGTGGGATTTAGAGTCAGGCATAGCTGGATTGGTTAGAATCCTGATTCTGCATTTTATGTCTTGTGTTATTGTGGGAAAACTACTGAAATCCACCAAGATTGTTTCTCATTTGTAAAAACAGGGTAGGCATGCCAAACTCATATCATAAAAGGTATATGATTCACCTCCTATAGTGAATATTTACTTGCTATGTTTTTTTCCTTCTTTATTGTACTTCTCGGTTCAGTCAATTCTTAGGTGGTATCTACTGGGAGTCATTCTGGGCCACAAGTGAACATGTTTAACCCAAATCTCAGGGTAAACACTATACTCTGGTCTCATTTTAGGCTTTACCCGGTAAGCCTAGCTGGTCCTATAAACTCTTAAATCCCTCCTGGTGCATTAACAATTGATATTTGGTGGTTAAAAACATTATCCCAAGCTACCTTTCTGCTTGGAATATTCCAAGGCTAACTGCTTACGGTTCCTCAAAATAAAATAGATTGAAAATCGAACAGCAGGCTGAATATCAGTTCCGTGACATGAGAGGTAGATGGTGAAAATCATCAGAGAATTCTTAAGAGTTCTGAATGTGCTGTAACCATCCTAGACTACTCTGTTCAATTAATTGCATGTCATCTTTTTTTTCAAATATATGTAGATACTGATGTTGTTAATAAAATATAACTTAGTAGTGCAACTAAACGTATATATTGTGTTTGTTTTATCTCAACAGATACTAAAAGGACAAGTGCCATCATGTAGTTGGGTGATCCATGATACCATTATGGTTTTCTTTTGTTGAAAAAGTGTGAGAATCTCTGGTGCAACAGAGAGGCATTTGGTTTAGGATTGAAGAGATGCTAGTTTGAGTCCTGGCCCTAGCTCTTATAAATTATGTAGACTTCATCAACTTTTTTTTCATTTCTGTACTTTTTTTTCCCTATACAGGGGGAACAACAAAATAAAAGTGTTTTACTCATATCATTCATATATATATGGTTTGTGAACATATAAGCATAGAGTATATTTTATAGTCTATAAGAAAGTTATCAAAATAGTCTTGTCCAAGCACAGAATCAAGCTTTATTTGGGACTGAAAATCAAAACAAACAAGTTAAATGGTTTGGACAAATTACTTGTGCATTACTCTTTAACATTTAGAAAACATTTCTATCAAACACCCACGATGAACTAGGCAGTTAGCTTGCAAGGCTAAATTGCTACGTAAAGGAAATTCTAATATTTTAAATATGATTGCAAAATAATTATTCCAATTCAAATTGATTTTTAATGCTTGAATCAAATTTTCTTCTAGTTTTGCACAAGAACCCTGTTTTCCATATGAACATGCCATCCATAAATGGGCCACACTTTGTCAATGACTTGTATCTTAATATAAATATTACTTGTTTTACATATGCATATATGCAGTAAATGTGAGTTTCTAACTTCTCTACTTAAAAGTCTGCATAGCTGAGTATGAACATTGTCATCTAATAGTTATTATTTGGAATTTGCTGTGCTGAGGCAATCGATGCAGAATTTTAAGAAAGTATTACTTCTTTGTCATTCAGATATGAATGTCTTAAATATCTCAAATGCTCTCTGCACTTTGCTTATATTAACTTAATTAGAACTCATGGCAACTCACATGAAGTGGGTACTATTATTTTCTCTGACTTACTGACGAGAACACTTTAGCACAGAATAATTAATAACTTGGCCAAGGACATACAGAGTCTAAGTGATACAGTGAGGGTTTTGTTCAGCCTGGTTGCTGAGTCCATGCTCTTAACTGCAATGCTCCTATACATTGAATACTTAAAATTGGCCAGATTCTAGGGTCTCTAGATTCATTGCTAATAAAAGATACCATCCCCAAAGTAAACCAGGTGATGAATGGAAGAGGCAAGTGTCTGACTAATTTCTGTCTCACTTTAATTAAGCCTGTTTGTGTGTGCTTAATCACAGCTTTATTGAGATATCATTTACATGCCATAAAATTCACCCTTTTATAAATCCATAATTTGCTGGTTTTTAGGATATTCACAAAATTGCTTAAATATTACAGTGATCTAATTTTAGAATATTTTCACCACCTCCCCAAAGAAACCCTGCATCCATTAGTAGTCATTCCTATTTCCCCTTCAGCCCAGCCCCTGGAAACCACCAATCTACTTTTTATCTGTATGTATTTGCCTATTCTGGATGTTTCGTATAAATGGACTAATACAATATCTGTTTTTTTCTGGGTGTGACTGGCTTTATTTACATTAGTATAATGTATTCAAGCTTCATCCATATTGTAGCATGTATCAGTATCTCATTTCTTTTTATTGTTGAATAAGATTTCATAATATGGATATACTACATTTTGTTTATCCATTTGTCAGTTGATAGTCATTTGAGTTGTTTTCACCTTTTAGTTCTCCTGAATAATGCTGCTATGAGCATTTGTGTACAATTTGGGTACAAGTTTTTGTGTGAACATATGTTTTCATTTCTCTTGGGTATATACATAGAAGTAGAATTTCTGGGTCATATGGTAGCTCTATGTATAACTTTTTGAGGAATTATCAAAAAGTCCACAGCAGCTGCACCATTTTACATTCTCACCAGCTGTGTATGAGGGTTCCGATTTCTCTCCATTCTTGCCAACACTGGTTATTGCTAATCTTTTTTGATTAGAACCAAACTAGTGGTTATAAAAGGGGATTGCATTGTGATTACATTGTGCATTTTCCTGATGACAAATGATGCTAAGGATCCTTTCATGTGCTTATTTGCCATTTGTGTATCTTCTGTATAAAAATGTTCATTCAAATCTTTACCCATATTTTGACTGTGTTATTTGTCTTTTCATTGTTGAATTGTAAGAGTTCTTTATTCTGACTGTAGATCTCTTATCAGATATATAATTTGTAAGTATTTTCTTCCATTTTATGAGTTATCTTTTCATCGTCTTGATGGTGTCTTTTGACACTCAGAAATTTTTAATTTGGTAAAATCAAATTTATTTATTTAATTTTTTGGCTTGTGCTTTTGTTGTTATATCTAAGAAATCATTGCCTTACTCAAAGTCACAACATTTACTTCAGTGTTTCCTTCTGATAGTTTTAGAGTTTTATCTCTAACATTTAAAACTTGTGGGGTTTTTTAAACAAAGTTAAGTTTTCAAATTTTTGATAGAATCACACATCTTTTAGGTAACTTCCTTTCTTAGAATTCTTAACAACTACTTTGCCCCTTATGAAGGTTACAGTGTCTTTCTAATGTAGTCTTGAATGGAGTTTTGAATTTTTGTGATGCAGTAAATATTGTTCCATCCATTTTTATTCTCTAAAAGATAAGGCCACAACTAATTGGAATAAGGCCCAAACTTTGATTGGCTTATGCTCATTTCCCACTGTAAGGTTTTCTGTGCTCTGCATCTTCATTTACTTTTATACTTTGGGTGAGGTAACCATTAGCAGATGTTCTCCTGATGTGTCATGCTTGCAATAGGCATGCCTTTTGATGTCTGGCATATCGAACGCCACTGGGGTCTCTGTGGTTACACTGGAATACCTGTCACTGTGAGTTGAGGCAGACAGAAAGGTTAACAAATTAGAACAGTAATCATTTTCTCATGTTTAAATTAAATCTTTTTGAATATATCATTTAGAGATGTCCTTACCCATAATTAGATGTATGCATGTGTGAATGTTTCAAAAGGTGTTTTTCAAGGGGTCAAAATGACCATGCTGATTTATATTTGCATTCTAAGCCTGAATTTTTCTTTGTCAGCCTATTTTGGTCACGTGTTCAGATGTTGATTTGGTATGTGAACTGGGGAAATGGCATAGGAACTGATTGTGGACTTTGAAGACTGGTGCTTGGGTGTAACCTTGACTGATTGATTGGTTGTCCTTTGACACTCAAATTTTCCATCTGTAAAATGATGATAATTCCCTTTTCTACTCTGATGACATTATATAGAGAATATATAAATTAAAAATGGCATCTTTTCTAATGATATTTTTAAAGAACACTTTCTTTCTTCAAGCAATCTTTTGTCATAATATCATGTCATTTGTTTCCACGCTAAATTGCTTTGGACTTTTTATAAAAAAGAAAATATTATTTATTTTTATAGTTTTAAAATAGCAGTAATTTTGATTATAAATGAGTGTTCTAGGCTGGACTTGTAATGTAAAATATAATACTTTTGGGACCCAGAAAATTATATCAAATTGGATTTTTTTTAATTACAGAATATCTCAAAATATGACCAGAATGGATGTAACTTTAGGTTCTTTCTCACAAAGAATAGCTCAAACATATGTCTTAATATTTTTTTTAGTCCTGTTTAAGGCACTTTTTGAATAATAACCATTCACTTTCCTAAAGTGAGCATTCTGTAGAATAATAGAAAGCAGTATCAGGGAATTATACTTATTAAGCCTGATATAACATTCATAATCTATATTAAACATAATCTATATTAAAATATACATTTTTGGAAAGGATTTTCCTAAATTTAAAATATTAGGCCTGAAAGTCAATGATTCTTCTTAATTTCTATAATTATTTCAGAATTCCTTAACATAATGATTTTCTTCAGTGAAATACAAAAATAATGATATATGCAATATCAAATCAAGTAGTTTTCCTCTTCCTCATCATTTCAGAGTAAAGATTTCTACTTTTTCTTCATCTAAAGTCAGGAAATTCAAATGAGCTACATACAACTTGGTTGTCTCATAATTTGCAATGGAAAGCAGGATTATCTCAATATATTTTTAACCAGGGTGGTAGCAGACATATGAATTCCAGTCTAGAAACCTGCTGTATGTTCCACTGTATTCGGTCCAGAATGTATAAAAGTAAGCCTTTTTTTAGTACCCCCTCCCCACAGAATGGTAATTGCAATGTACATAAAACCTGTCAAAGCTCCAATTTCCAATATTCTAATGAATATCAAAAGAGTCCAATATTTCTGACTTTGACAAATTGCAGATGAGGTTTTATTCATTAAGAGGGGCTGCTAATGTTTATTTAAATGCAATTTACTGTTGCATTATTGATTAGCTACTGCAAAATTATCTTACAAGGAGCACGTGTGGCAAGAAGATTTCAGGTTGAGAGCGGATTTATCTGGGGAAGGCCTGTAGGCTTGATTTAGGCCCCAGGACATGAGAGTTTTAATTTATCTGGAAAGAAAGGCCTGGTGGAAGGTTTGCTTTGTTTGCATTTAGACAGCAGATGAAAGGGGTTTTGATGTTGAGCTGGGAGAAAATGGCTGCCACTCTTGTTATTCACGCAGAGAATTCAGCAAAAGAAAAAAAAAAATCTATTACTCAGGCAAGATAAAACAAGCCTTTTCGTACCCTCAAATCATTTTTTGACTTGAATATGTGGCTCTTGTTATCTTCCAAAGAAGAAATAAAAGTTTTAAAATGTTGCCTGTTATCTTAAAAAAAATCTTAAAAATTTTTTTCATATTGCATTTATTACTAAACCTTCACTTTCCATTGTGATTCTATATCTTTTGGTGGGGCTGTTGCATCTGAAGGATCGTAAAATTGGAATGTCATTTAATGAAAAAGCCGATGCTAGACTTAAATATTTTTGCGAAAAATGAACAAACAAACCGTTCATATACTCTTTTTGAAAAGAGGTAACAGAACCAATATTTAGGCAGAAACCCTGTTAGACACACTAATAATATGTTATTGATTCTGTGAGGTAGATACATTTGCCCTAAGAAGTAAGACTTTTTTGTGCTGATTTATTTTAGATTAATCACTATGAATATGTAACAGTTAAGACAAAGCCATAAGGATTGCACTAGTAATTTTTGTGTAACTGATAGTAGCATATTTCTATGCATGTATACAAAAGGATCACAATCACATCAAAAAGTTAGTAAAAATGAAGAAAATGAGTACTAAGAAAATTCATGAAATTTGTAGAGGAAAATATTCATCTCATAGTTTGTGTGAATATTAAGGAAACAACATAAATGTCTTATAATTTCTTGCCCAGACAACTGATGATTTATTCCCATCAGTTGAGATTTCATTTATTCAACTCCCTCCACACCAAGGGTGGAGAACAAGTTTATAAAGATAATTTGAGAATTCATCACTTTTTTTTTGTCGTATGAAACTGAGAAATACATAGAGCAAGAAATGATGCTTGAAAACTCATAATTCCTATATATTGGAGGTCAATTATCAGTTTGGTATTCCTAAGAATCCCATGATAGTTATTTGAATATGTCAACCAACCACAAGAATTTAGAAAATGTCTCAACTGATCAGTAACATGTATGAATTGAATTTCAATATGCAATAATGTGATATCTAAATCTGGACTCTGAAATGTTATCATTCAGAAGACATTTCAGCTGGCTTATTATTCTGCAAAAATAAATTTCGTAGGCAGTATTCTACATTAAGAAAAGCAGAAAAAATACTTTCTCTGTGTGATTTGGGGCCACAAATGAGAGTGACAGCAACAAGAATTATGTTTTCCTTTGGGGTTTATACTGCTGGAAACACAGTGACGGTGACTGAGTATCAATTCTGACAATCTGAAGGTTAATTACGTACCCCATATTTCGGGTCTGCCCGAAATAGGATACTGCTATGCATTTATTTGCCAGTCTGAAGTATTCACTGTTTTTTAAAGCTTTGGCTCATAGTAATGCAACACTAACTTCATTCTTGTTTTTCTTTTCCTATGCAATTCTTAGTTTTGACTTCCCTTTTAATTAATTTTCTTCTCTGTTCTTTCTCAAGGAGCCTCTTGCTATTTTCCTCTTCACCCTCAGTTCTTGGCAAACAGCATAGCACTTCAAAAGAACTCTCAACTCAGAATAAGAGCAATTAAAAAGTAAAGAAGTTAGGTGTTATATGATCCACTTCCAGATACATGGGTATGTTGCTCCATTAGAAGCATTTGAAAATCTTGGTTTGTCCTTCCAAAATGAAACTTGGCACAGGTTTGGCCTGCTAAGTAAAACCGTTGGGAACAAGAGGTCAATCTTTTCGATAAAAGGGTTGGAGAGGTACCCAGAGGGATGAAAATTTTTGGATTTGTTGGGATGATAGCATTGTGAGTGATTTACTCTTTCCATTATTATTTTCTATTATTTTTATTTATTCTATTAATGTGATCACCATGTAGTTTGTATCATACAGAATGACTAAAATAAAAAAAAAGATTTATTTTAGATACTATTAATGACACATGATGTGTTAAATTATACTAGCTTTATTTAAGAAGGAGAAATGTCATGGTGGCCATGATTATGCTATCTGGATGGATATTTACCTTTTTAAATCTCTCTGAAATTTTATAAACCAAAGCACTCTAAATGGAAAAAAAAAGGGAAGCTCCAAAGCAAGAATTAAGGGAGAAAATTTGGCAGCTCTAAGAAGCATGAGGTAATGTGCTAATAGCCTAAAATTAATAAAAGGATGATCGATAAGGACCAGCAAGTGAACTTATTTAAAAAGAAAATCTATCTGTTCATTGATTCATTGATATATTGATTCATTCATTCATTCAACACATATCTACCACTGAGCACCTACCAAGTATCAGGACTATTCTACACACAGATCCCTGCAATAATAAAGCATTAATTCTAGGTGAGGAGATAGATGATGAGTGAATGTCAGGTAGGAGGTTGTGAAAAGATCGTTTTTATAAATCTCTTCCAATGCTCAAACATCTATTAATCTCCCTTTTGTATTCTCTTGGGTTTATTTTGACAAAAGCTCAACCATATTTGCTGTCATTTACCATTCATTTGTACTTGAATCTCATATATTTTGATTGATTGATGACTTTTATATTTTTAGAATTTGGAGAACCATTTTGCAGTATTTTTTTTTCTGAAACATAAATCAAGAACTAGGATGTATGCTGAGGATGAGTAAACAAATTCACATTTAAATGCTTTTTCTCTTTACTCCTTAAAAGGAGACTCTTGAGACAGAAGTCCATAATGGGAGGTGGCTACCAGAGGCTGCAGTGGTTGGGGGAAGGAGGAGATGTTGGTCAAAAGATATGTAACTACAGTTAGATAAGAGGAATAAATTCAAGAGATCTATTATATGGCAAAGTGACTGCAGTCAATGATGACATTGTGTTTTCAAAAAATGTAAAGAGAGTGGATGTTATGTGCTCTCATCAGAAAAATGATAACTATGTGAGAAAATACATTTGTTAATTAGCTAGTTTTAACCATTCTATAGTATATAAGACATCATGTTGTACACAATTAAAAACATGTAATGTTATCTGTCAATTAAAAATAAATAAATTTAGAAAAGTCTAAGCTGGGTGTAGTGGCTTATGCCTATAGTCCCAACTAGTTGGGAGGCTGAGGTGGAGGCCCAGAAGTTCCAGATCAGCCTGGGTGACAAAGCTACACCCTGTATCTAAAAAAAAAAAAAAAAAAAAAAAGAAAAAGTAATTGGGAATGTTAAATGGAAAGACATATCCAAATAGAACTTTTAAAGACCATATGATTTTGAAAATTGAAAAATGGGTGAAATGGAGACTTTCTTAACTGTATTTTACATTGTTTGACTTGAATTAATGACTCATATTTTTATCCTTTGATACTGAATAGGAAAAGATTTCAACACAATATTTAATACACAATAAAAGCCAAATGCACAGCACTAATTTTCATGTGTAATTACTTAGCTATGTCTAGTTTCTCAATGTTTTTGATAAAAAGGTTTGGAGAGGTACCCAGAGAGATGAAAACATTTGGATTCCTTAAGATGATATCACTGTAAATAATTTATTCTTTCTATTATGATTTTCTATTATTTCTATATTTCCATGTATTCCATTAGTGTGATCACTATTTAGTTTGTATTATACCAAATGACTAAAGTAAACGTTCTTATTATTCTCCATCAAAGTGTCTCTTTTAGGTTTCTACAATCAAGTCTGTTGCTGTCTTTGCAGGGCCTGGGGCAAGAATACAAATGGAGGCCTCTGTACCATATAACCAAATATATGAAATTTATATATCAAGCTAACAACTCATATAAAACTTTCTATCCTATTTTTTTTTTTTTTTGGCAAATATACCTTCATAGGATCTGAAAAACCAGGTTTAAACTGAAAATTCCCAGACTCCCTCACTGTGTGCACCAAAAACGTGGAGAGGTGGGAGAACTACCATCGCCACAACCTGTCCCCTTTATGTTCTCACTGGATCTCACATGTACATCTGTGTACACCCCAGTCTAAACTTCCAAGCTCTGTAAAAGCCCATTCTCTGGGCCTCTACCCAACAGCCACTCCTTGGTCATTCCTCAGGCTTATTAAGCAGCGTGGTTTACCTTGGTCCAGACATGTACGAATAGTAGCACAAGCTATAAAAGCAGGCTTGGGATTGGGAAAAGCCAATTTCCTTGAGCATGATATGTAGATGAAGCATATTCCCTAGCTTTGGCCTTATAGAGGAGGACCAAAGCCTCGCCCAGATAGAAGGCTGGTGCTATACAGCGTCATTTTCAGGCTTCTCATTTTCCTACTGTTCAAAGACATCTTCTTCCAAGTTTTAGTTATTCTGTATTATAATTTGTATTGCAATGAGCATTCTTGAACATCTATTCTGGTGCTCATATGTAACCATTTATACCTCAAAATAGAATTGCTGAATCTTAAGGTATGAGCATCTTTGACTTTGCCTTATAATGAAAACTGTTTTCCAAAGTGGATGTACCAAACTAAATTCCTGCCATTAGCATTACCATTATGCCACAGCCTCTCACATATTGTCAAGCTCTAATTTAGCCAAACTAATGAGTGTCAGATAGAATCTCCCTATGGTTTTAATTTGCATTTTCCTAATTACTGAAATTAAGCACCTTTTTGTATGTCTATTGGGCATTTTTCTCTCCATTAAAGTGCCTGCTCATATCTTTTGCCCATTTCTATTATGTTGTTCGTATTTTTCTTATCGATTTTATAAGAGGTTTTTTAGGGTCAGCATACACATGCTGTACACATCCATATTTGGTTGTATACTACACAAGATAGCACATATAAAGACATGCTCTTCATGTTGGATCCATGTTATTGACTTATATGCTACTGTACAGGCAGGATCTAGCCCTGGAGCAGTGACAGAAAGCTCATTCCTTCAAAATCTCACGTGAGCACACACAGCTTCTACAAATTACCACGTACACACTTGAGAAAGCAAACAACATGAAAGCATCTACTGAGCTCTGGGCTTTTGAAATCACTTCTATTGCTTCCATCTCCTGCCTCCAATTTTTCTGAGGAAGTGGGTGCAGATAGTTTATTTGGAAATGATCTCAGGAAGTACAAGTGATGGAGTGGGGAAATGAAACAGAGAAGGGAGAAAAATCAATAGATTGCACATTAATGGGTAGATTAATATCATGAGCAACTGGGTCTCAATCCCATTGGGAACGATCTGAGAAATCATTTAGAATTTGCCTCTGAATTTTCCTTCAATGGATGGGGAAGCAGAGTATTTATCCATGGTTTCCTGTTCCTTATTTGTTGAAGTTCGCCCCTGCAGGCATTAAATCTCTCACTTCTAGGCTGCCCTGTGTGTGGACTGCATAAATTCTGTAGCACTAGAGGAAGCTCTCAGGCAGAGAAGCACGGAGGCCCAGGCCTGTAAAGTCAGCACATGTGCGAAATGGAATGGGCACCAACAATGTCTGCTGACCTTAAAATTTCCGCATTCCACTTTTCTTCCAATAAAAAAAAAAGAAAGAAAATTCTGCATATACACTATTTGCCCATAGAATACCTACAGTCACGCTAGGATCAGTAGGCGTTTATTTAGAACTCTGTTGTCCACATCTTTTCTTCAAGAACAGTATCTCCCTTTGGTCCTAATTTTTTTCACATAGCCCTGAAGGTACTTTATCATCTGGCTGTAAACTACCTTTCTGGAATCCTTATCAACTAGTCCTCTACCCTCTGTGTGCGACATCATGCCCAACTACTAGTAATTTTTCTAATATACTCAGATGCATATGTCTTTGTTCGGTCTTCCCTAAGTCTGGAATATTACCGAAATCCCTGTCCTCCAAGATCCAATTCCACAAGGGAGTCTTCCCTTGCTGTCCCTGTCAGAATTAATCATTCAGTACATTCCTGTTATGACCTAATCCAATTTGCATGCCTCTATCAGGACTTACTATTATAGCCAGTTTTCATTACTGTTTGTTTTAACTTTTTAACTGACAAATAAAAATTATATATATGTATGGTATGCAAAATGATGTTTTGAAAATACGTACATATTGTGGATTGGCTAAGTAAAGCTAATTTACACTATACGTTGCCTAATATACTTGGTTTTTTGTGGTACAAATACTTGAAATCTACTCTTTTAGCAATTTTCAAGTATACAATACCCTGTTATTAATGATAGTGAACACACCGTACATAGACCTCTTGAACTTAGTTCTCCTGTCTAACTGAAATTTTGTGTCTTTAACCAACATCTCCTCAATACTCCCTATTCCACCCTACCTCTGCCAGCCCCTGGTAATCACCGTTCTGCTCTCTACATCTGTGAGTTATGCTTTTTTAGATTTCACACCATAGTGAGATCATGCAGTATTTGTCTTTCTTTGTCTGGCTTATCTCATTTAACATAATATCCTCTAGGCTTATTCATGTTGTTGCAAAGGATAAGATTTCCTTTTTTTAAGGTTGAATAGTTTTCCACTGTGTATATATGCCACATTTTCTTCATCCATTTGTCTGTAGACAGACTCTTCGGTTGATTCCATATCTTGGCTATTGTGAATAATGTTGCAACGAACATGGGAGTGCAGATATTTCTTCAAGGTACTTATCTCATGTCCCTTGGATATATACCCAGTAGTGGGATTGCTGGATAATATGGTAGTTCTATTTTTAATTTTTTGAGAAACCTCCATACTATTTTTCATAATGCCTGCATTATTGTATATTCCTATCAACTGTGTACAAGGGCTCCCTTTTCTTCACATTTTCCCCAACTCTTGTTATCTTTTGCCTTTTTGATAATAGCCATTCTAACAAGTGTGAAATAACATAACATGTGGTTTTAAACTACATTTCCCTGATGATTAGTGATGTTGAGCATTTTTTCATATACCTGTTGGCCATTTGTATGTCTTCTTTTGAAAACTATCTATTTAGGTCCTTTGCCCATTTTTTAATTGGGCTATTTGTTTTCTTGCTATTGAATTGAGTTTCTTATGTATTTTGAATATTAATCCTTTACCAGAGGTATGGTTTGCAAAACATTTTTTTTCCATTCTGTAGGTTTTCTCTTCACTCTGTGATTGTCTCCTTTGCTTTGCAGAAGGTTTTTAATTTGATATAATCCCATTTATCAACTTTTGCATTTGTTGCCTATGCTTTTGGGGTCATATCCAAAAAATTGTTGCCCAGGCTAATGCCATGGAGCTTTTCCCTTGTTTTCTTCTAGTAGTTTCACAGTTTCAGATCTTACTGTTAAGTCTTTTTTTTTAATTTTTTTTTTGAAACAAAGTCTCATTGTGTTGTCCTGGCTAGAGTGAGTGCTGTGGCGTCAGCCTAGCTCACAGCAACCTCAAACTCTTGGGCTCAAGCAATCCTACTGCCTCAGCCTCCCGAGTAGCTGGGACTACAGGCATGAGCCACAATGCCCGGCTAATTTTTTTTTCTGTATATTTTTAGTTGTCCAGATAATTTCTTTCTATTTTTTTTAGTAGAGATGGGATCTCGTTCTTGCTCAGGCTGGTCTCGAACTCCTGAGCTCAAATGATCCGCCCGCCGCGGCCTCCCTGAGTGCTAGGATTAAAGGCGTGAGACACCACGCCTGGCCGCTGTTAAGTCTTTAATCCATTTTGAGTTGATTTTTGTATGCTGTCTTCAATTTTTGGAGGCTCAATTTCCATCTCTGCCTAAAATGGTAGCCTCATCCAGGAGGTCAAAAGAGGGCCCGAGGTGTGTGTATTGCTGTTTTCTTGCCCAAGGATCTGAGGAACGTAAGTGCGTGTGTGCATGGAATCAGGTGCGAGTGTCGGGACTTAGGGATGTGAAGCCAGGTACCATGCCTACTGAGGCACTGTAAAGTTTCCCAATCGGAACTGTTCAAGTTGTACAAAACTACACGAAAAAAATTGAGAAATCATGCCTTTCCTAATTTGTCCAAAAGTGCTATATAGGCTGCTAGTGGCTGGCCAAGGTCATTTATAAATTCCTATCCCACTTTAGGATCACTTTCTTTATGTTGTCTTAAAGACAGAAGTTCTTAATTTAAATGAAGTCAAATTAACCAATCATTCCTTTTATGGCTTATTTTTTTTTTCTCTCTTGTTTAAGAAATTCTTTTTTATTGTGAAGTCATAAAGTTATTTTTCTATATTGTTTCTATAAATTTTATTGATTTGTTTATTACATTAAATCTGTGATGTGCCTGGAATTGATTTTTGTGTGAGGTATGCATTAAAGGTCCATTTTAATTAAAAAAATCATCAAAAATATTGGGAATATAATTGAATTATAAATGAATTTAGAGAGAATCTTTAGACTATAGAATCTTGTAATAAATGAACATAATGTATATTTCTCCAATTATTTGACTTCTTTAGTACTTATCAAAAATTCTCCAAGAATTTCTCGTATAGATTTTGTTAGGCTTCTTTCTTTCTTTTTTTTTTTTTTTTTGAGACAGAGTCTCACTCTGTTGCCTGGGCTAGAGTGCCGGGGCATCAGCCTAGCTCACAGCAACCTCAAACTCCTGGGCTCAAGTGATCCTTCTGCCTCAGCCTCCCGAGTAGCTGGGACTACAGGCATGCACCACCATGCCTGGCTAATTTTTTCTATATATTTTTAGTTGTCCGATTAATTTCTTTC
>CAUYSK010104520.1:0-10065 GCA_963575035.1 Avahi laniger
CAAGGGCAACACACATAACCTAAACATCTGTACCCTCATAATATGTTGAAATAAATTAAAAAAAGAAAAAAAGAATATTCAAATTCAAAACAAGTGCATGATATCCCTAAAAGTCTTAGCTTATTGTAGCATTAACCCTAAGGTCAAAATCTCATCTAAATATCATCAACTCCAAAGGTCTCAAAACTCATCTTCTAAATCATCTAAATCAGGTAAGAATGAGACTCCAGGTATGATCCATCCTGTGCATCCATGTGGACTTGTGAAACCTAGAAAACAAGTTATCTGCTTCTAAAATGCAAGGGTTGGACAAGCACGGAGTAGACATAACCATTCCAAAAAAAAGAAATAGGAAGGAAAAATGAGGTATGTGTCCCAGGCAAGTAAAAAATCCAGCAGAGCACATTCCATTCGAGGTAAGACCTGAGAATAATCCTCTGTGGTTCAATGCTTTGTTCTCTGGGCCACCAGGGTGGCAGATCAGCGTGCCACGCCCAGGGCGCCCCCCCCCCTCCACTCACAGGGCACTCTGCGCCCACGGCTGTGCCTTCGGAGCATTCTTCCTTCACTTTGCCGTATCACCATCCCTTTCAGTCCAGCCTGGCAGTTTTTCTCCTAATAGAAACATCTCAAGATTCTTGTCAGTCTTCCATAGATGTTGACAGAATCTACGCTGTTAGCCACAAAGGTTCTCCAAAGATCCTTCCCAAATAACCACACCTCTATTTCTGACTTCTGGTTGGCTAGATCCATAAATCGCACTCCAAACCTCTTCAGCAAATGCTTGTTCGACCATAGCCTTGGCCCTGTTTCCAAGAACATGTTATTCGGATAATCTGAGCATTTTCCAAATTATCAAGTGCTAGCTCCTTTTTGCTTAGCAGTCAGTTCCTTTTTCAATTAATCTCTTTCCTCTCACACTTTACGAAAAGCATCAAGGAGAAACCAGGCTGAACCTTCTACACATTGTTTGGAAATATCCTCAGTGAAATATCTGTATTTGTTGCTTACAAGTTCTACCTTCCTCCCAAAAGCAAAACATAATTCAGTCAACTTCTTTGTCCCTTTATAATAAGAACTACTTTCCTCCAGTGTCCAATAGCATGATCGTCATTTTCATCTGGGACTTCACCCGAAGCACCTTTCACATTCGTCTCTCTAACATTGTCACGGTGACATACGTGTTCTCTCGGATGGCAGACTCTTTCTCTGCTGCCGTCCTCTCTTCTTTCTTAGTCCTCAGCAGAATCACCTTTAATGTCTAATTTTTGTCAGCGGATCTAATTAAGGCAATCTAGAATTTTTCTATCAAGCGTATCAAAATACTCTACTCATTACCTAATTCCAAAGCCACTTTCATATTTTTAGAGTTTTTTTTTTAACAGCATCAACCCTCTTTCTAGTATCAACATATGTATATATGCATACATATACATACGTACGCACATATAAGTTTTGATCAATTACCTGTCTTTCTGACTAAAAATATAGATTTCATAAGAGCAGGACATTGGTCAGTTTTGTTACCAGCTATATCCCGATACAAAGACTCTAGAAGAGAACTTAGCATATTAGTACACAATAAATGAATGCAAGAATAAAACAATGCACGAAAATCAAAATGATTCTTTGCCTATGACCATAAACACTTGGGAGGCTTGGGAACAGTGTAAGTGTGGACATTGTAAGTGCAAACAATTTTTTCTTTCAAAATTTATGTGTACTACTCCCAAGGAAAAAACATGTTGCCAATGCTGGACATTAAGTCAGTTTCTAAAAATAAATTGAGCTTTCTGTGCTGGAAGTACAAAGGATGTCACCCTAAACAATGAATAAACATCTAGTCCAGGTGACAACAAAATAATCAGTTCCTTTGAAATACTTTTTTGATATTTTTCAGAGCAAGTAAGTTGATTTTCAACTTGAGGCTCAATTGTTACTTGCAAAACTAGCCTCGTACAGAAGATCCAATCCAAACCGTCATTGTCAGTCTTCTGATTAAAAGTCTGAAAAGATAAAAAAAAAAAAAGGTGGGAAAAGCTACAGAGAAGTAAACCAGGCTGATTCTTTGCCAGGAGCCAAATGTAAAAGATTTAATAACAGTAACTTACTTGAACCTAGTGTTGTTAGTTTATCTGGTAAAGGGAGACAAGTAAGTTATTGTTATTAAATCTATTACATTTCACTCCTGACAAAGAATCAGCTTGGTTTACAAAATGAAAAATATAGTGACATAGTATACCAATAAAGTTTTAACAGCACCATAAAAATGATACTTACAAAAATGTAATATAAATCGTTAAGCATTACATAATTACACTGATTAGAGGAGACTGGAATATTATTTAAATGAATGGTCACAAGGACACTTTAATATGAAGGATACAAAATTAAAATGAAGGAAAAAAGTTTAAAATGATCGGAAAGGGTCTTCCCTTAACCTGGAAAATATAAACCCCAAATCCTTCTCTTTTCTTATTTAAATAAATGTGTCCTGAAAATGTAAATGTTCAGTGCATTTCCCAGTGGTTAAGGAAAAGAAAAACCTTGCCTTCTCATCTCTGTGTACAGCACTTGTAAAATTAGATAGAGTGATCGACAGAATGTTATCATAGAACCCTAAAGTTCCTAGGTTTTGGCAGAAGTGGTTTACTGGAAGCTCAGAGATCAATACCTTTCCGTGAAGACAGGCAGGCAATATTTAATTTAGTCCTCATAATTACCTTTTGTAGTAGGGCTGCCCTGCTCCATGCGACCCATATTCTTATCTGGAAAAACAGTGTAAAGATGAGGAAACCGAAACAGGAAGGAGTTAAGTAAGTTCAACGAGCGAGAGGAAGAGCGGGGGTTCGCAGTGGCGGGATTAGACTCCAAAGTCGGCACTGCAGTGCTGCACCGCGCTGTGCATTAGCCAGCGGAAGCACCAGACTCGGGCGTGGTAAGCTAAACATCTGCGGGTCAGTTTCACACGTTGACTGCTGCTGTGAAAGCATCGTACCGGGGAGCAGAGCTGGTCACCAGGCGGCCAGTGTCAGGGAGACGGTCCCCAGGCAGCGCGAGCAGGCGGTTTGACGTTAAAAATGTTCACCCAACTGACATGTTCAAGACACGGTTGTTCCTTGACATTCCTTCAACTTCTCTGTTATGTTAGTATTTTCGTGGCAAATAAAACCTGCTAATCACAGAAGAGTTTTTAAAATACATCATTATGGTAGGAAAAAAACGACTAGTGAACCGATTTCAGTGGTTTCTCTCGCTCTTCGGCACACGTCCAGGAGCAACGGGGCTTCCCCATCAGCATCGGTACCCCGGATCCTAACTCTCCGGGTGAGTTAACATAATATTATGTTAACGGTGCCATTAACAGTAGCGCTATTTACTAACAATTCATTTTGCAGTGAAATTTGAATAGCATTTTCTTAAATATCCTTCGAATATGAGAATATTAATTGTATTAACAATGAAATGTCATATGGAAATTGTACTGCTCCTAGGCCGGATTTTTAAAGAAAATTTATTTCTGCTGTAGAATTAAAGGAAATGGGATAGACAAACCCATAAGAAATAGTAAAAATATATAGTAAGCTAGCAGTTTATGAAATATAAGTGAAGCTCATAGAATATGTCCAGTACACAGAATGAGTAACCACGCAGCTGCGGAGCCACAAGCAGAATTCATCAGACGTGTTAAATACGGACGGGAAGTTAGTCACCTTAAAACATGTTAAAGGTAGGTTGGATAAATAGAATATGTAATGGAACAAACAAGAATGTTAGCATTAAATATTCATAGAAAGGGATGGGAAAAACAAGTTATGAACATACCACCTATAGGCTGAGAACGATTTCCTCTAAGACAGGCACGCATTTCTCACTCCTAATAGCCACCCATTCTGGTCTGTGTGCGCTCTGCTCTGGACCCATAAATAGACCCGTAGCTGTTCAGCAGGCTGATGGGCAAGCTAAGCCATGCCAGGCGCTCACGCCTCCACTTTTCCTTGATGGACAAGTGCAGGTCATTGGCCCAGGGCACTTTCCATACAAGGACGCCCTTGTTCCAACTTGCACACTAGTTTGTGTGACCACACCATCAGCAAGGAAGGCCGACATGACAGAGAGAGACAGAAAGCACATGAGCCTCGCATACTCTGGGATTCAGCCTTCACAGGCCTGCTCTGCACCCCGTATGAGTTCACTTTTCCAGTTTATTTTTCCTTATTTTTATTTTTTCCATCTTTTGTGTGATTTCCATTCTTTTCCTTGCTACGAAAGTACTAAAATAGTATAAAGTTGATGTATTAGAGTTCTCCAGAGAAGCAAAACCAACAGGAGATTATGTGTGTGTGTGTGTGTGTGTATATATATAGAGAGAGAGAGAGATAGAGAGAGAGAGAGAGAGAGAGAGAGAGAGAGAGAGAGAGACTCACATGATTATGGAGGCTGAGAAGTTCCACAATCTGCTGTCTGCACTCTGGAGACCCAGGAACGCCAGTGGTATAATTTAGTCCAAGAGCAAAGGTCTGAGAACCAGGGAAGTGGATGATGTAAATCTTAGTCCAAAGGCAGGAGATGATAGGATGAAGTGTCCCAAGAAAAGCAATGAGGCAGGAAAAAAATGGAAGGGGGCCAAACGTCTTCCTTCTTCCACTTTTTCTTCTACTGAGGCCCTCAACAGATGGGATGGTGCCCGCCCACATGGGGATGGGCAACCTGCTCTACTGAGTCCACGGATTCAGAGCTAATCCCGTCCAGAAACGCCCTCCCAGACACACCCAGAGACAATGCTTAATGTGGGTGTCCATGGCCCCCTCAAGTTGACACATAAAATAACCATCATAGTTGAAGAAATTTTAAGATTTAATAGACTATGTGATTTTATACTGTTTGTGAACTTTCTGTTTTGGGATCTTGCAGATAGCTTGCCTGGTACTGTACTTTGAGGCTACCATTTTATCAAGGAAGCTTCCTACAGGACCCAATTTTTCTTTAATAAAGTCACAAATGGCCTACTCTGTATAATTTAAAGATTGCCACCTGAAGATATAAAATTTCTAACCTAATTGTCCAAGTGTTCAAATGGGTATTCCTATGAGTTGAAGAAAGAACATTAACAACATAAACTATCTCAATTGTATAAGTTTTACTGTTAAAAAAAAAAAGAAAATGAGAAAAAGAGGACCATAAAAAGGCACAAAGAAAGATAGTATTAATATTACAGGTCAAAAGCATCACTATGTTTTAGAATTTTATTCTTTCTTGAAACTTTCAAAACTTCCTAACTTATATTTTAAGGTATTTTAAGAACAGTTTGAAAATTTTCCCAAAAGTAGCAACAATTTTTCTGGACATTGCTTTATAAGTGAGCAATTATTTAGATGTAAGCTCTATTGAACCAATGCTATTCTTCAATACTTGGATCCAGAAATTAAGTTAAAAACACAGTTTATTTAGTATATTCATGTTCCAACCCCCAATGAGACATTCATCAGCTGGTAGCATCTTGAATTCTATGAGGAAATCTTGCTCCCTTTGATCCCTGACCCTACATCCAAGTCACTTATATTAATGCACTGGCTGCATTAAGAATATTTGACTTTGGATTAATAAGAAATTAGCTCAGTTAAAACGTAAACATCCCTGGTAGTTATTTGCTTCAGCTAAGCCTTTAGCTGTCAGCATGGGCTTCTGAAAAGCCGTATCAGATACTTTCTGACCTTGACCCTAGCTTGGGCAGCACCATAGAAAGGAACTAAACGATGTGTTGAAAAGACGGAAGAAGGGGTACGACATGTTATGGGAACATTTCAATGAGTGTTCCGAGCAAACGCTTTGAATGGCCAAACCAGGTAAAAGTCAAATATCTAAACACACATCTTGCCTGCATAAAACAAAAATAAAGCTTTCAGGACCACCTCCATTCCCCAATTCCTTATGCAAAAGGGGAGGTAAAGGCCTCTGGCACCTGTGAAGAACTGGTTCTCAAGATCATTCACTAAGGAAATTCCTTCCCACTTTCCTTCTCCAGGAATTTCCTTAGTGAATGATCTTGAGAGCCATCCTTCATGGGTGCCTGAGGCCTGAAGTATCCCAACAATGGAAAAGTAAGCGCCACATGTACTCGCCATCAAAGTGGTGTTAACTGATCAACACTTAAGTGCACACATAGGAATAACACTCATCGGGTGTCAGGCAAGTGGGAGGGGAGGAGGGGATACATATATACACAGCTAATGGGTGCGGTGCGCTCTGTCTGGGAGATGGACATGCTTGTAACTCTGACTCGGTTGGGGCAAAAGCAACATATATAACCTAAACATTTGTACCCCTGTAATATGCTGAAATTAAAAAGAAAAAAGAGGAAATTCCTTGTTGGCCTCCCATAAGCAAGACCATGCAAATGTAACTTTAGGTATGTCTGCTACATCTAGCTCCTAAAATTAAAGTCTATTCAATCCCACACTAATAATGAATTATAAGTTTATCTTCATAGGTGTAGAACTGAGACAGGATAAGACAGGGTCCACCTACCCAGACACATTTATATAATTGATGCGACCTTCACTCCCCTTTTCTCCTCTAGTATCTGCCTTATCTTATGTAAAATTTAGATTTTTCCAGGGCCTCACAAGAATGTAACATAACTATTTTGTCTCACTCACTACATCCCCCACCCCCAGCCTTTTTTTCTTTCTGCTTATCTTTAAATGCTGAAACTTCCAAATTCCCATTTGGAAAAACGGCCACAGATCTGTTTGCGGTTTGTGTTTTTCGTGGTTGTGTCCTAAACTTTGGCTTAATAAACCTCCATTGATTGAGATTTTTGCCTCAGTCACTTATTTTGGGATGACACTTGTAACACATTTTTGTCTGTGGTCCCTGCGTGTGGGTAATTTCCTTTCCATAGAAGCGGGATGGTAATTAATGCAGGAAGAATCCCTTCTAGTTCGTCTCCGATAGCCACTCCAATCCTAGCTCTAGCCCAGATTTCAATGACTATTTCTGGTCCACAAATATCAGACCACATTTTAGCTTCAAAGGCAAAAGTCTCAAGTGAAAGTAGCAGGGCAACCTCAGAGAACAAGTAAAAGCAGAATAGTTTATCCCCAAATTTAGATCGCAAAACCAAATCTTTGTGATTTTAGGTTTAAAAAAGCAAGTGCATTTCCATCTAAAAGATCTCTGCTATTGAATAGTGATCAGATAAACACCATAAAGAATGCACATCAATTCTCAAGAAGTTTAGTCAAGAAACAAGAGCAACTGCAGCCTGTGAATAAACGTAACTGAGGAAGATACGAAAGTAGGGTGGATATGATGAGGGCGCGCAGCCAGCCGTAATTAGGGAAGCTCCTGATCACAGAGAAACTGTATCTCAGAAGCAATTACTTAAGAAAATGTTTCTTGCATAATTCTTCTAAGAAAAGCACCGTAACGGATCAATGGATTTTCCCCATCCATTCATTCATGCCTTCATTCATTCATTCAACAAACGTTCACTGAGCTCCAATTGCATTCCAGGTTCACTGCTAGACCCTGGAGCCTCCCTGGGAATACAGCTCACATTGTCAGTAAGTCCATTTATGTGCCTCAGATGTGTCCCTTGCACATCCTCAAATTTTCCTTTCATGTTTTTTCCAAAGTCCAACTGCCATTTGTTCTACACTACAGCACATTCCGTACAACATAATCTTAGGAAGCGGTAACAAAAGTGTTGCAAGAAAATATGGACTGGTGAAATGACAGGCCCATTTATGTCATTAACCAAAGGAGAAAATTCTATTTCGCCACTTTAGAACAATGCGTCTCTGCTTACAAATTCCCTGGAGACCTTGTTGAAATCTGTATGCTAACTCAGTCAGTCTAGAGTGGGACCGAGACTACATTTCTAACAAGCTCCAGGGTGGTATCAAGGCTGCTGGCCCATGGACCATGCTTCTGGTAGGGAGGCTGTCATCTACGGCATTTTAAATCTTTTGCGGAAGCTGTCAGGTGATGTTAAACGTGGCCATAATTTTATATTATAGTAAGCTAGCCTCTTCTCCAAACAGATGCATTCAATAAAATCTCAAAATCACCTTCCCTGAGCTGTGAACTCCGCTAGATTGTGGAGAACATAAAAATGAGCATTCCACCCCGCTATATTGATGAAATCAGAGCCCAGTAAGAGGACCTTAAGTATAAAGATATAACTGTTAGGTAGGTAGCAAGGGATTCTGGGTCTCCTAGGGACAAAAGTAGGTGCTGTTGCCTTGATGCAATTGCCCCACCTGAGAAGAGAAACAAGGGTGGGCCCCAGGCCCAATCTTGGTCCTGCTCCACTCCAATCCTGCCCTGAGCTACTGCCATCCCTGGGGGAGGAGGGAACACCCTGTGACTCTGCCAGTCAGAACTCAGCGCACCAGCTGCAGAAGAGGGCAGAGGACTCTCTAGCCAATGGCCAAGCAGCACAGGCACCATAGAGTCTGGAAATTGACCTAGAACACCCCACATGCATAGCAATGCAACTCCCAACTGACCAATCCAAGTGGTTTCATGGTGACGTCGGAACCGCGAGCGAGGTCCCAATCCAGGAACCATGAAAGAAGACGCAGACCATAACCAGGCCCTTCCTTTTGCTCCCTCTTTGCTGTCACAACTGGTCTGGTCATCATCTGTGACATAAGTATCATGCTCTGTAAACCTCTGTCTTGCTCTTGCTCTGTAATCCTGTCTTCTCTCCTCAGTAAACCTCATTTTCGTGCTTGCCTTATGTTGGTGCATCTGGTCACTCTTTGGCCACGAGTGCTCTAAGAACTGACGTTTCAGACTGAAACCTGACATAACTACTTTAGAGAGTCATTGTAACAAGGTCTGAAAGCGTTACTTTATTATCCACGCACCTGACCCTTCTTATCCCTCTGTAAGGAAATTTATGAATTTTCTACGTTTGTCTACTCAGCAGGTGAATCAAGGCAGCAGGCAAACAGAAAAGTTGAAAATAGGCCAAGAGAAAAAACTATGGGGGGTGAAAAATAACTTTCTCTCTACTCTTCATCATTCTTAGTTGGGACAGGCCTTGGTAACAAAACACAGATTAACAAGAGAAAAACAAGCAGAGGTTTAGTAATAGGCATACCTCCTGTACACCTGGGAGAGACCCAGAGAAAATGAGCAATCTCAAGAGATAGCTTTGAATTTAAGCTTGAATACTGTCTTCAAGTGAAACAAACAATGACGGGCATTGGGTGGAAGGTCTAAAACAAATGTGAGAAGGAAAAGGGCAGGTTTTGCTATGTGGATTTAAATCAGAGCCATTGATTCTGTTGAGTTTCCAGGGATTTAGAGTATCCTTCTCTTCCTGGGACAAAGAGGGTATAACAGGCTTACAAGTGAAATTTCCTCTGTAAATTCTCCTTATAGAAGGCTGTTGTTTTCAGAGCTTCTCCTGTGGCTGCTTTCTCTCAAAATAATCAGCTATAAAAAAATAATCCTTTGCCAAAGAGACATATTTTGGGGTGGCATATTCTGGTCTCCTACAGTCATAATTTGGGGTAGCATGCCCTGAACCCCACCACTACATTAATACCCGTAATGGGAGAATTGATTCAGAGTGGACATGTATAAGGATGTCACCGTCCTGTCCATGGCTGGACTTTGAAGTGTTGCCCTAGTTCTTGGGTTCCGGGGTTGGAAGAATCACAAGCCTTGGCCTGCACAACACTCAGCAAATATGCATGAAGCATTTATTGTAAGGAAAGTTTAAGAGTGCAAAGTGAAAGCATGTTTCCTAAGGGGAAATGGGTCTGAGTGGAGAAGACCCTGTCTACTTCTGTGTTGTTCCTCTTATGTGCTTTATGTTTAGGTAAAGGTTATTTATAATTATTCATAACTATCTGTCATTGTTTTGGGGACTGAGTTCTTTCCAGGTATGGATAGGACTTAAAGGCTATGTTCCAGTAACTGTTTACAGTGTTTCCATTCCCTGGTGGTCAGTGTGCCCTGGCTTAATTACCCCATTCCTCAAGACTGAAATAACCATTCCCTCTTTTTATTTTTCTGTAACCATTTCCTCCTTATTATTTTTCT
>CAUYSK010104522.1:0-43520 GCA_963575035.1 Avahi laniger
AGGGTCTTGCTTTGTTGCCTGGACTAGAGTGCAGTGGCACCGTCCTAGCTCACTGTGCCTTGAACTGGGCTCAAATGATCCTCCTGGCTCAGCCTCATGAGCAGTTGGGATTACAGGCATTAGCCACCACACCTGGCTCATTGTTAAAAGAATTTTTTGTAGAGATGGAGTCTTGCTACATTGTCCAGGCTGGTCTTGATAGGCCTTCAAGCAGTCCTCCCACTTTGGCTTCCTAAAGTACTGGGATTATAGGCATGAGCCACTTTGTCCAGCCTGGATATCTTTTTTTTTTCTTTACAGAATTTACGATTTTTTTTTTTTGCTGGAATGATTTATATTTGTTCTTCAGGATTCAAATGAAATACAACACCTACAGTTTTTTCCATAACCCTCTCTCCAGTGTATCTCACAGGTGCTTCTACATAACTTTGTTTTAGCACTAATTATGTTGAATTGTAATTATTTGTTTATTTGCTTTTCTCACTACTAGACTCTGAATTCTTTGACTGTAAAGATGTTGCCTGTGTCCTCAGATGCAAGAAAGGATGTTATGTCTTTTAAGCTTTAAGTATTAACTACAATTGATCTTTCACTAAAGTCTTCTGTGGGTGATTGGGCAGGAATTATTATATCTACTTTTTTTTTTTTTTTTTTTTTTTGAGACAGAGTCTCACTGTGTTGCCCGGGGCAAGTGCCATGGTGTCAGCTTAGCTCACAGCAACCTCAAACTCCTGGGCTCAAGCAATCCTACTGCCTCAGCCTCCCGAGTAGCTGGGACTACAGACATGTGCCACCATGCCCGGCTAATTTTTTCTATGTATTTTTAGTTGTCCAATTAATTTCTTTTTATTTTTAGTAGAGACGGGGTCTCGCTCTTGCTCAGGCTCGTCTCAAACTCCTGAGCTCAAACAATCCACCCGCCTCGGCCTCCAGTGAGCTAGGATTACAGGCGTGAGCCACCGCGCCCAGCCTATATCTACTTTTTAAATAGGAAAGTAAAGCTTAGAAAAGTTACATAATTTTTTCCTTAAAAAAATAAAACAGATGATTTAGCCAGAATTAAAACTTAGATTTTTAAAATTTTGTGTCCTACATCTAGTACTTTAAATGAAGAACTTTGAAAGTAGAGTTAAAGATAAGAAATTTAAAAATACATATAAATCTGGAAAATCATACCCTGTGGAGTCAGACTTATGTGGAATCTGAATTGAATGGCTGTGTAAAGCCTATTTAAATATTTCTTATGAATAGGAGCCATACAAAACCAACTGACTCTTTGAATTAGATTATTATCAAACTACTGCAGACTCATTAGCCTCCTGGACATTGCTTGGACTTGCCCAGAATTCTGCCTCAGGGCCTTTTCACAAACTATTCCATCTCTCTGAAACACTTTGCAGAGATACCCACATAGCTGTCTCCTACCTCCTTCAAGACTGTTCAAATTTCAATTTAATAAGATCTATCCTTATAATAAAGTCTACCTACTATATATGAAATTGCTTACTGTGCAGCAGTGTCATTTCACTTATTATGATCTACTTTTTCTATTTGTCTTGTAACTTATTTATTATGTTTATTGATTTTTATCTTCCTTCCCTCCCCCCACTAGAATGTAAACTCCTTGAGAACAGGGATTTGAATGTTTTATTTTGTTAAGATCTTAAAATGGCTGAGATATTTTATAAATAGCTTGAATATGACTCCTACAGAGTAGGCCATTAATAAATATTTACTGAATTTATAGGTGTTTTAGAGAATAGCTTCAGTATGAAGTTTGAAGACAACTAGGCTTAATCTGAGATCTACATAGTTAAAATAGCAGCAAGGACATTACAGCTCATTTCTTTATGGGCCTAGAAACTGCAGAGTAAAAACCCAGTCTTTTCTTTGAAGGATATTAGGTTTGTTAACAATGCGGACCTTTGCTGTCAGAGCAGTGGCTAGATAAGGAGGCCATTGACTTGAAAGATGACTGAAATTAAAGCATGTCTTGAAGTTACAAAGGTAACCCGTTAACTTGACACTGTATTAGCATCTCAACTATATTGGTCTGTAGTTTGAAATCCCCTTACATTGTTTTAAAGGTGAGCTGTGCACATAAATTGACTGTGTATACTAGACTGTAGTAGACAGGTTAGGGAAGATTGGGGAAATTCTTCAGAAGTCCTCTTACCTTCACATTGCTTTACTTGAATGCCCATAGAATTTTTTCATCTTTCTTGCAGTTCAGTAACTTTATGGAAATAAGGATCATTCTGAATCAATATTTTCTATGACATACTGTGCATTTTGTAGTTTAAGAGTTTTAGGCAAGATTTTTTTTTTAGACATTTCTGTATTATATATTATACTATTTGTTTTCTTTTTTCTTCAGTTACACTAATTATGTGTATTTTAGATTGCCCTTTTTTGTCATCTATGTCAATATCTTTTTCTAAAATCATTTTATAATTTTTTAAAAATTTTATTTTGTGTGAATTTCTGAACTTCACCATTTTAATGACTCTATTTTGAGTTATTTTTTTATATAATTTCCAAATATTTGGGGACTTTATAGATTTTTTTATGTTATTAGTTTAAATCTTTTGTGTGATCAGCATGTATACTTCATGCGGTTTCAGTCCTTTTACTTTTATTGACTTGTTTTTGTGGCCCAGAATACAGTGTGCCTTGATGAATATGTATTTTGCTATATTGGGAGGGGTGTTCTACTGATATCACTTAGGCCAAATTGATTGATGGTGTTCTTTTTTTTTAATCTTTACTGATTTTCTGTTTATCCTATCAATTACTGAGAGAGGACGATTGAAACGTCCAGTTTTTGGATTTGTCTATTCCTCTTTTCAGTTGTCTTTTAAAAAATTTATATATTTTGAAAGTCTGTGGTACATACAAACCTAATTAACTCTTTTATCATTATGAAAAGTCCCTCTATATCTCTGATAATATTCTTTGTTCCAAGTCTACTTTGTCTGATATTAATATATTACTTTCTTTCGATTAGATGTACATGCATTTTCCTCCCCATCCTTTATTCACTCCCACCCCTGTCTTCTAACCTATCTTCTTTTACTTAAAGTGGATCTGATCACCTCTCTGCCTTTAATTGGTATGCTTAGATCTTTCACATTTAACAATATTATTTATATTTTTGGTTTAAGTCTGTCATCTTCCTATTTCTTTTCTAATTGTTCCATGTGCTGTTTGTTTCTTCCTTTTTTTCCCCCTAACTTCATTTTGATTGATTCTATTTCATCTCCACTATTCCATTATTATTCTGTTCCATCTTCACCATTGCCTTTATTAGCTCTATCTTTTTGTTTTGTAGCTTTAGTTGTTACAAAGTTTAGAGTTTGCATGTTTTCCTTATCACAGCTACCTTCAAATAATATTTTATTTTGTCACACATTGCATAAAAACCTCGAACTATACTTCAATTTCCCTCCTCATATTCTTTGGTCTATTGGTGTTTTTACATATGTTACGTTGTATTTTTACATATGTTATAAACCCTGAGATGTGCTGTTATGATTTTTGCTTTAAACAGTTAATCCTTTAATCTCTTTAGAAGATATTGAGAAAGAATATTTCTTTTTTCTTCTTTTTTTAAAAAATTCACCCATATATTTACCATTCCTAGCACTCTTCACACTTCTTTGTATAGAGCCACAAACATTTCCATCTGATATCATGTTCGTTTAGCCTGAAATTTTTTCTTTAACATTTTTTGCAGTGCAGGTATGCTGGTGAAGAATTCTTCCCAGCTTTTAGTCATAAAAAAGCTCTGTTGCCTACATTTTTGAAAAATATTTTCTATGAATTTTGAATTCTAGATTGACAGTTTTTCTTTTTTCTTTCAGCATTTCAATAGTGTTATTCTGTTGTCTTCTGTTATGCATTGTTTCTGATGGGAAGTCTCCTTTCATGTTCATCTTTGTTTCTTTGTATGTGATATATTTTTCTACCCTCTGCCTGCCTTTAAGATTTTTCTTTTTAACTCTGGTTTTCAGAAATTTGATTATAATATGCTTTGGTATGTTTTTAAATCTGTTCTACTTGGGGTTTGTTGAACTTCTTACATCTTTGGATTTATAGTTTCCTTCAAATTTATAACAATTTGCTTAATTTTTTTTGTTCCCTTCTTCCTTTTGTCCCCTTACTCTCTTTTCTTGGACTCCAAGTACACCTGTTTGAAATTGCTTGATATTGTCAGCAGCTCATTGAGGTTTGTTCCATTATTTCTATATTTTCCTTCCTGGTCCTTGATTTCCAGGGACCTCCTAAGAGACTTAAGAACTGCATCTCAGAATTGTTAGCCAGGGGAAGCATTTATCCCTACATTTCCATGTTCTGCATACATGAAGGTGAAGTAGTTTCCACTGGTGTGTCACGCTGCAGGGTAACCGTAGGCAATGCCAGTGAAAGCGTACATCGAATTGGTCTCCATAGCAGTGGCTAGAATAAGAGGTGGGTTGAGAAGCTTTTGAGGTGATATATAAGAGATGTCCAATACTCTGCATATGTGAATATTGGACATCTCTTCATATGTGGTTATGATTGGGAGAATGATAAATAGTAGAGGTTTCTGGAGTTTAGGAAAGAGCAGGGTGATTGAGTCTACTGTAGTAACATCCAAATATGTGTTTTCGTATCTTTTGGTTTTTTTGTTCTTTTATTTTATCTCCTATGTTTATTAACCTTCAGTCTCAACTTGTTGCTCACAGATATTTAAATATTTCCTTACTTTGAGGTTTCATTATTTGGAAAATTTAAATATGTGAAATGCTTTATTTATAGGCAAAATCAGATGAATAAGGCATGAATGAATTAGATATTCCAGGGCAGGAATTTTGAAAATAATTTTCCATGTTACTGTCAAGTACAGACCTCGGTATAATATAAATACTTTATAAATACTTGTGAGAAACAGAGGGCTCTGCATCAGATCTCCTGGATTTAAATTCCAATTTTTTTTTTTTACATATTAGTAGTATGACATTGATACCTCAATTTATCTGTGTCTTAGTTTTCCCATCTACAAAATGAGTGTAAAGATAGTACCTCCCTTATGTCTATCATGATAGAATTAAATGAGTTAATAGATACAAGACATTTAGAACAATGCAGATCTCCTAGTAAAACCTCTGTAAGTGATGATTGACTTGATGGAAAAATTATAATTGCTTGAGCTGAATATATGTGTGTACATATGTATATATGAACATTATCCTAGTTTGTATTTTTATATTTCATTATTATTGTGAGAGTTTCTGAAATAGTCAGATGTAAAGTTAGCAGAATTTTTTATCTATATTATTTAATTGAGTTTTAAAATATTTTGAATGTATCCCCTTTCTTCCTGTGCAACCTAGTCCACTTAGTATGTTGTTTGTGAATGCTATTTGCTGCATTGTTATTCTTTCTATTTTCTTATGCAGGACCAAAAGGTCTCAGATTGCTATAACTGAAGGTATATTTGAACTTCCAAATCTCACAATTCAAGCTACAAGAGCACAGACACTTCTGTTGCAAGCAATATATCAAAGTTGGTCTCATATTGGAAATGTCAACACTTCAGCAGTGAATGAAGCTTTGATGAATGAAGTCTTCCAAACTACAGGTAAGAGCACAATCTCTTGACAAGAATATGGAAGATTTGTATTGGAGGTGGCTAATATTTTATGATACAAATCTATATGTCTATCATGTTCAACTTAAAATATATTTCTGTGAAAGTGGATATCTATAGCTTATATTTAAAATCTAGGTTGTGAATTAAGACATCTAGTTTTGTTCCCTGGTACCAGTGTTTGTATATGTTTCATAGTTGTAAGAAATTATTTTTCACCAGTTCCTTGTATAATTTACCCTTGGCTTTACATGTGTAACTTTTGAGGGGATCAATGTATGTGTTTGGAATGATAACCAAATCAAATATAAATACAGTATGTTTGATTATGCTGGTAAAGTGAAATAAAATTCTTACTCATCATACTTGGTAAGACTTGGTAAGCAGATTTTCCTTTTTGTGTGGAAAACATTAATCTTATACTTTGAATCAGTTAATTAACTACTAAAAATAAAAGTTTCTGCTTTGATCCCATGATAAGACATATTGTCTTCATGTTGTCGCTCAGTTTGCATGCAAACAAAAACTTATAGAAGGCTTGCTTTTTTTTAGTTGTTTCAGTTCAAAATAATAATGTATTTGTTAGTAACGCAAAAGTAGTTTTTAAGGAAGAATGTTTTTTCAAGTGTAATTACACTTAAAATAATAACATTTTTAATCTTTTATTTGTTAAAATAAAATATTTTAAATAAAACATTTCATGCTCTCTTAGGATCCTTTTGAAGATTTTAATTTCAGACCTTACCTTATAATTCGAGTTTTCTTATGTGGTCTAGCCAGTGACTAACACAAAATGTTACACAGGTACAGTACCCTTTTATGAAATGCTTTATACCAGAAATGTTTTCAGATTTCAGATTTTTTCAGATTTTGGAATATGTGCATATAAATGATGAGATATCTTGGGAATGGGACTCAAGGCTAAACGTATACACCTTATAAACATAGCCTGACGGTAATTTTATACAATATTGTTAATAATTTTGTGTGACGCATATATAAAGTCAGGTGTGGAATAGTCTACTTGTGGCATTATGTCAACGCTCAAAAAGTTTCAAATTTTGGAGCATTTCAGATTTTGAGTTTTCAGATTAGGGATGCTCAATTGGACATTGTTTTACGATTATATTAGTATAAAAAAATGACAAGACAAATATTGCATTAGGCTAGAGGTTCCTCACTTGGGGCTTTTGAAAGGGCTTTGAATTCTCTGAATCTGCTGAAGTGGTATGCAAATTTTACTGTCTATAAACATATACATGCCGATATGCAGTATACATATTTACATTCTTTTTTTGAATTGATTCTTTTATTAAATGTAGTGAGTCCCTCAGACAGTCTTTTGACACTTTTTTTTATGTTAACAGAGTTATGATTAGCTTTCTTTTGATTGTCATTTGCCCATACTTTCTCTTCTATTATTTATATCCTTCTCTGTGTTTGTGCTTTAGTTATATGTCTTAAAAATAGCATATAACTGGATTTTTTAAATCAAGTTTGATAATCTGCCCTATACCTTGTAAATTTAATCCATTTATATGGTCGATGTTTGAACTGCATGAGTCTACTTATATGTGGATCTTTTTCAACCAAACACGGCTCGAAAATTCAGTATTCATGAGATACAATATCTGTGTATACTGAGGGCTGGCTTTTTATGTACGTGGGTTTCACAGGACTTACTGTGGGACTTGAGTATGCATGGATTTGGGTATAGCCAGGGTCCTGGAACTGATTCCCCCACTACCATATTAGTGTGATTGTTGTTTTTTGACCTTGTTTCTTCATCTTACTGTTTTGTTTCCTTTTGTACTGTTTTTGCTGTGCTACTTTTTTTAAAAAAAAATTACTATTATTTCTTACTCCATTTTCTCTTCCTACTTATTTTGAATTTATATATTCCTATGGAATTATTAACATCAAAAATAACTGATGCTGGGCTGGGCGTGGTGACTTACACCTGTAATCCCAACACTTTGGGAGTCTGAGGCAAGAGGATTGCTTGAGGCCACAAGTTCAAGACCAGCCAGAGCAAGAGTGAGACCTTGATGCTATAAAAAAATTAGAAAAGTTAGCCAGGCATGCTACTATGTGACTATAGTCCCAGCCACTTGGGAGGCTGAGGCAGGAGAATCACTTGAGCCCAGGAGTTTGAGATTGCCGTGAGCTGTAATGACACCACTGCACCCTAGCCCAGGCTACAGAGAAAGACCTTGTCTCTAACAAACAAACAAACAAACAAACAAACACCCCAAACAAAACGAATACTGTCTTGGAAAACAGCTTGTAGTATATTTTAAAATCAGGTAGTGTGATGCCTCCAGCTTTGTTCTTTTTGCTAAAGATTGCTTTTGCTCTTTGAGGTCTTTCATAGTTCCATATGATTTTAAGGACTTTTTTTTTTTTTTACCGTTTCTGTGAAAGTGACTTTGGAATTTCGATAGGGATTCCATGGAATCTGTAGATTACTTTGGGTAGTATGGACATTTTTAACAACATTAATACTAGTCCATTATCACAGAATATCTTGCCATTTATTTGTGTTTTCTTTGGTTAATTTAATCATTTTATAATTTTCAGTATATAAATCTTTCATCTCCTTTTTTAAATTTATACCCAAGTATTTTATTTTACTATTTGTTGCCATTATAAATGGGATTGTTTTCTTATTTTTTTTGGATAATTTATTGTTAATGTATAGAAACAGTACTGATTTTTGTATCTTACAACTTAACTGAATTTGTTTATGAATTCTAATAGTTTTTGGTGGAGTCTCTAGGGTTTTCTACATATAATATCACGTCGTCAGCAACCAGAGACAATTTTTCTTCTTCATTTTCTATTAAGATACCTTTTATTTCTTTCTCTTGCTTAATTGTTCTGACTAGGACTTCCAGTACTATGTGGAAAAGAAGTGGTGAGAGAGGGCATTCTTGATCTTAGAAGAAAATATTTTAGCTTTTCATCGTTGAGTATGATGTTAGCTGTGGGCTTTTCCTATATAGTCTTTATTTAGTTGAGGTACATTCCTTCTATACCTAATCTGTTGAAAGTTTCGTCATGAAATACTGTTGAATTTTGTCAAATGCTTTTTCTGTATCATTGAAATGATCATATGATTTTCATCTTTCATTCTATTAATATGGTGTAACATATTTATTGATTTGTGTTTGTTGAACCATTCTTGAATTCCAGGGATAAACCCCACTCTTTACGGTAAAAGATTCTTTTAATGTGTTAAATTTGGTTTCCTAGTATTTTGTTGAGGACTTTTGCATCTATGTTCATTGAGGATATTGATCTGTAAATTTCCTTTCTTGTAGTGTCCTAGTCTGTTTTTGATATTGGGGGATTGCTGGCCTTGTAAAATGTGTTTGGAAGTATTCCTTATTCAATTTTTTGGAAGAATTTGGGAAATAATGGTATTAGTTCTTCTTTTGTTTAGTAGAATTGATCTGTGAAACTACCCAGTGCTGAACGTTTCTTTGATGAGAGACTTTTTATTACTGATTTAATCTTTGCACTCTTTCTTGGTTTATTCATATTGTATACTTCTTCATGATTGAGTGTTGATAGGTTGTATATGTCTAGGAATTTATTTCTTTTAAGTTATCCAATCTGTTGGCGTATAATTGTTCATAGTAGTCAATTATATTTTGTATTTCTGTGGTATCAGTTGTAATGTGTACTCTTTCATTTCTGATTTTGTTTGAGTATGTTCTGTTTTTTTCTTAGTTTAGTGAAGAGTTTGTCGATTTTGCTTCTCTTTTCAAAAAACCAACTCTTAGTTTTGTTTCTATCTGTCTATTTCTATTTATTTACTATTCTAGAGACAGGGTCTTCCTTTGTTTTCTAGGCTGGAGTGCAGTGGTGTGATCATATTAATAGTTGACTGCAGCCTCGAACTCCTGGGCTCTAGCAATCCTCCCACCTCAGCCTCCTGAGTAGGTGGGACTACAGGTGTGCACCACCATGCCCAGCTAATTTTTTTTTAATTAATTTTTTTTTTTTTTTTAGTGATTGGGTCTTGCTATGTTGCCTAGGCTGCTCTCAAATTCCTGGCTTCAAGCAATCCTTCTACCTTAGCCTCCTGAGTAGCTAGGATTACAAGCATGAGCCACCATGCCTGGGAGTTTCATTTATTTAAAAATTGTTTTCCTATTTCTTCTATTTTATTTATTTCAACTTTGGTCTTTGTTATTTCATTCCTCTTTCTTACTCTGGGTTTAGTTTGTTCTTCCTTTTCTAGTTTCTTGAGGTATAATGTTAGGTTGTTTATTTGAGATCTTCTTCATTTTTGATGTGGGTGTTTATTACTATTCCCTCTTAGAACTGCTTTAGTTGCGTTTCATAGGTTTTGCCATGTTGTCTTTCATTTTCATTTGTCTCAAGATTTTTTAAATTTCCCTTTCAATTTCTTCTTTTACCCATTGGTTGTTCGGGAACATGTTTAATTTTCACATATTTGTCAATTTTGTAGTATTTCTTCTGTTATGTATTTCTAATTTCCTTGTGTTTGGGTAAGATATTTGATGTGATTTCAATTTCTTATATTTGTTAAGACTTGTTTTGTGGTCTAACTTAAGATCTATCCTGCAGAATGCTCTGTGTGCACTTGAGAAGAAAGTATATTCTGTCAGTGTTGGATGTCTGTTAGGTACATTTGGTCTAAAGTGTAATTTATGCACAGTGCTTCCTTATTGATTTTCTGTCTGGATGAGATGATCAATTGTTGAAAGTTGGGTATTGAAGTTGCCTACTATTATTGTATTGCAGTCTATTTCCTCCTTCAGATTATTTTAATATTTGTTTTATATATTTAGGTGCTCTAGTGCTGGAAACATATATTTCTAATTTTTCTATCTTGATGAATTGACCTTAATATCATAATATAATGACCTTTTCTGTTTCTTTTTATAGTCTTTCTCTTAAAGTCTATGTTTCTGATACAAGTATTGTGACCCCTGTTCTCTTTTGGTTTCCATTTATATGGATTGTCTTTTTCAATCTGTTCACTTTTAGTCTATGTATATCCTTACTACTACAGTGAATCTCTTATAGGCAGCATATAGTTGGGTGTTGGTTGTTTTATGTTTTTTATTTTTTTATTTCAATATATTATGGGGTACAAATATTTTTGGTTACATGGATCACTTTTATAATGCTTGAGTCACAGTTATAAGAGTGCCTGTCACCCAGATAGTGTTCATTGTATCCGTTAGGTAGGTTTTCTCCTATACTCTCTTCTCCCCTCCCGTGGTTGATTTCCATTGAGTTTTACTTCCCTCTATGCAAATGTGTGCTCACCGGTTAGTTCCAATTTAATTGTGAGTACATGTGGTATTTATTATTCCATTCTTTATGATAATGGTTTCCACTTCCATCTGAATTGTTCCAAAAGGCATTAAGTCATCCTTCTTTATGGCTGAGTAGTATTCCATGGTGTACATGTAGATTTTGTTAATCTACTCATAAATTGATGGACATTTGGATTGATTCCACATCTTTGCTACTGTGAATTGTGCTGCAGTAAACATTCGAGTGCAGGTGTCTTTTTGATAAAATGACTTCTTTTACTTTGGGTAAATACCCAGTAGTGGCATCGCTGGATCAAATGGTGGGTCTACTTACAGTTCTTTGAGGAATTTCTATACTGTTTTTCATAGAGGCTGTACTAATTTGCAGTCCCACCAACAGTGTATAAGTATTCCTGTCTCTCTTTATCCATGCCAGCATCTATTGTTTTTGGACTTTTTAATAAAAGCCATTCTGATTGGGATAAGATGATATCTCATTGTGATTTTAATTTGCATTCCCCTGACGATTGGTGATGTTGAGCTTTTTTTTCCATAATGTTTATTGGCCATTTGTGTATTTTCTTTTGAAAAGCTTCTGTTCATGTCTTTTGCCCAGTTTTTAATGGAGTTGTTTGATTTTTTTCTTGCTCATTTGCTTCAGTTCTTTGTAGATTCTGGTTATTAGTCCTTTATCGGATATATAGCTTGCGACGTTTTCTCCCATTCTGTAGGTTTGTCTGTTTGCTCTGTTAATTATTTCCTTGGCTATGCAGAAGCTTTTTAATTTAATCAGTCTCATTTATTTATTTTTGTTGTTGCTGTTATTGCATTAGGGTCTTTATAAATTCTATGCCTAGGCCAATATCCAGAAGAGTTTTTCCAACATTTTCTTCTAGAATTCTTATGGTTTCATGCCTTATGTTTAAGTCTGTTATCCCCCTTGAATTAATTTTTGTAAGTGGTGAGAGATATGGATTCTGTTTCATTCTTCTGTGTGTGGCTATCCAGTTTTCCCAGCACCATTTATCGAATAGGGATTCCTTTCACCAGTGTATGTTGTTGTCTGCTTTGTCAAAAATGAGTTTGCCTGTATGTGGGTGGTTTTATATCTGGGTTTTCTGTTCTGGTCCATTAGTGTATGTCTCCATTTTTGTGCCAATACCATACTGTTTTAGTTACTATACCCTTATAGTTTGAAGTCTAGTCATGTGATGCATCCCAGTTTGTTTCTTTTACTTAAGATTGCTTTGGCTATTTGGGCCCTTTTCTGGTTCCACATGAAGTATAGAATTATTTTTTCTGGATCTGTGAAATATGCTCTCAGTATTTTGATGGAGATTGCATTGAATCTGTAAATCGCTTTGGGTGTTATGGACATTTTAACAATGTTGATGCTACCAATCCATGAGCATAATATCTTTTTCTTCTTATTTGTATCATCTTCCATGCCTTGCCTCATTGTTTAGTAGTTCTCTCTCTTTTTGGTTTAGATTGGGCTTTTTGTAGCATATGTTTAGTATGAACCTTTTTTTTTTGGTTTATGGGTGCTGTGATGGCAATCTGGGTTCCAGATAGATGCCTTGGTTATGGATATCCTTAGTATGATGGTTTTCTTAGTTGGTAGTTGTTTGTATGCTGTAGCAATGGTGAGGTATGTGTGTCGGCAGATTCCCTATCTCTCTTTCATGAGAGAGGATGGAGGCCTTTGAAATCTTTTCTCTAGAAGGATACAATTCACACTGCTAAGAAGACCCAGCCCTGTGGTCCTCTTAGCAATGTGAATTGTAATGGCACTCCCAGTTTAATCACCGAGACACTGGGTGGTACTTGTGGGTTAGAAACAACCTGACCCTGTATGATTGAGTCAGTAAATGCTGTGAAGGGCTGTGCAAATTGATCTCCCTGTAAGTAGATGGTGTTTGCCAGAAGGAACAAGCTGCAGTATTGCTTTTGTGACAGCTCTACTCCCTCAGGAGGAATACTTAAATGCCCCATGTTGTGGGTGGGACCCGGAACTTCCAAGTTAGTCCTTATTCTCTGCCACAATGGAGGCAAGTGGGGGAGTGAGGCTGAATGGGGCTGGGTCCGGTGGATTTCCCCTCAGGCCCCACAACAAAGGTAAGGTATCTCTTTTTACAGGGTTCAATGGTCTGCTTCCAGCTTTTGGGGAAAGCCACGAGGGAGGGGCTTAAGCAGCCCCCTCTAGCTAGAAAGTCTGTGGAGATGGATCATCTGAGATTCACAGTCTGACTGTCTAGCTCTCACATTTCCAGTTGGCCTGTGTGTCTGCCCCGCTAGCAGGGGTCTCTGAAGCCTTGGTGGGCAGGGAACTCCCAAATTTGGTAATCTAGGCCACTACAAGTCCTAAGTGGAAGACGTGTGAGCCCCACTCTCTGAATACCTCAGCATGGAGCATGCACCTGCTGAAGAGAGGAAGCTGCTTGCCAAATTCTAACCACAGACTGCTCTTCCTGTTGTTACGTGTTGGGGAGGAGCTGCTGCTCCTGTTCAGCCCGAGCGTCTGAATGAGCCCCGCCTGGTTGCTGTGGCTCATGGGTATGGGCTCTTCGTTGCTGTAGAACCTGCTGTAATCAAACAGGGAAGTTTTCCTGCTGGGGTGGGGTGAATTCTCCCAGGTCACCGTGTCTCAGAACCCTGTATTCTTCTACTGTCAGATCTGTCCACGTGTGCTTCCTCGCCACCTCAGTCTGACTCACAGACTGACCCTCCCTCATGTCCCCAGCAACCTGCTCGAGTTTGGGGAGTATGGGGGTCTGGCCTGCTTGTCTGATGCTGGTCTGTGACTCTGAAAAACGCCTTTGGACAGGGAGTTCCTCAATCAGGCACCCCAGATCCACTGCAGGCCCCCAAAGGGAAAGGCATGAGTCCCATTTTCCATGGATGCCTCAGCCTGTAGCAAGCCTCGCTGGCAGGGAAGGCTGCTTGCTAAATTCTAGGCTCAAACTGCTTTCCTGGTTACAGTGGGGTGGGAAGGGTTGGGGAAGGAAATGTCTCAGTGGATGAATACTAGCTCTCCAGCCTCTCCTGACATTCTCCCAAGTTGTCCCCAATATATTGTATTTGCTGCTGTGCCTGGGCTCGGGGGTGGTGGTGGTGGAAAAGTCTCCAGGAAATTTGGTAGTCCTCTGGCCACTGAATGCTTTTGGAAGGGTGAGAGGGATCCCCCCCTTATCCTTTCACTGGGCTTGGAGCCTCTCTGGGTTTGATCCTCACCAGTATCTTTTTTGCTGCTTTATCCACTTTCTCTGCTTTGTAATTTTCCTCCATGAGATCCCTGACAGGCTCTGGCACCTCTCTCTATAATCCACATCCACTCTGCATCCCTTTTCCTCTCTCTTTTCTTAGAATTCCTATCTTCCCTCTGAGATGGTCCAATAAGTGATGTCTCTAGTCAACCATCTTGTGCAAAGTCTCTCTGTTTTGTTTTTGTTTTTAAATCCATTTAGCCAGTCTGTATTTTGGTTGGAGAATTTAATTCATTTAAAGTTATTATTGATAGTAATAGACTTGCTACTGCCATTTTTTAATGTTTTCTGGTTATTTTGTAGATACTTTGTTTCTTTTTTTGTGTCTTGCTGCCTTCCTGTGGTTCCATGGTTTTCTGTATTGGCATGCTTTGGATTGTTTTTAGTGCTCTGTGCAACTACTGTAGGTTTGTGCTTTGTGGTTACCATGAGACTTACATAAAACATGTTATATTCATAGCAAGCTATTTTAAGGTGATAACTTAAATCACATACAAAAGCTCTATACTTCTCCACCCCTCATTTTATGATTTTGATGTCAAATTTATATCTTTTTGTGATTTATAACCTTTAACAATTTATTTTAGTTATAGTTGTTTTTAATAGTTTTGTCTTTTAACCCTCATGCTAGAGATTAAATTGCTTTATACACTAGCAGCATAGTATATATTATTCTGAATATGATTGTTCATTATACTATTGAGTTTTATACTTTCATATGTTTTATGTAATTAATTAGCAGCGTTTTGTTTCAGCTTAAAGAACTCCCTTTACCAATTCCTATAAGGCAGATGTATTGGTGAACTCTCCTTTAGCTTTTGTTTATCTATTAATGTTATTTTTCTCTCACTTCTGATGGATAGTTTTGCTGGGTAAAGTATTTTTAGTTGGAAATTTTTTTTCCTTCGGTACTTTGAATATATCATTCTATTCATCTTAGCCTGCAGGGTTTCTGCTGAGAAATCCCCTGAATTTTTTACCCTTCTAATATGAGGCTTTTCTTGATTCTGTGGTCCAAGAGAGTATCTCAGCCTCACTCCCTAGTTCTGATATTCACAAAGATATTCTGGTTTATGGATACTTTCAAGTTGGATTTCTGTGAGGCAGACTACAGCCAGGAAGCTCCTATTCCATCTTGTTGCTGTCACTGCCCATGAATTTCTTTTTGGTGTGATGCAAATGGCCTATAATTGGATAGTGGTGATGGTTTCACAACCTTGTATATTTGCTAAATTGGACTTGGGGATGGTGGCTGTGGAATAGTGGTGGAAAGGGTGAGCTTTATGGTATACGAATTTTATCTCTTTCAAAAAAAATTTGCATCTCAGGAGGCTGAGGCAGAAGGATCACTTGAGGCCAGGAGTTTGAGACCAGCCTGGGCAACATAGTGAGACCCTTTTCAGTACAAAAAAAAAATTAGCCAGGTATGGTGGCATGTACCTTTAGTCCTAGCTACTCAGGAGGCTGAGGCTGGAGGATCACTTAGTCCTCATCTCTTCAGAAAATGCAGGTTAAATTTGATGAACATTTAAGTACACCAACTTATGTTATTGCCAATGTCGTGGCCACTATTTTATGTGGCGTTACTGTGAAAATTTCTTTTTTTTTTTTTTTTTTTTACCCAGCCCACCATTAGTTAACTGTACATTGAGGCCTTCCCTGTTATTTATCACTATCTGAAATTATCTAATTCAGGTATTTGCTTATTGTAATATTTCTATTTCTTGTGATGTTCTCATAGGGTTTTTTTTTTTGATTTACTGTCTCATAATATTAATTTTTTTATTTCAAACTTTCATTTTTCTGAATTGGCTTAGATAGTCTGAAAATTAATATTAGTAAGTTTATGATATTATATTCACTTTTATAATTTTTTTTTCTAACCAAACTAATTCCATCTTTACTTTTCTTAATTTATAAAATAAGCTATGAAAAAGCATTCTATTCTATTCTATTCTTCTGTAAATATTCTGTGATTATAAGAATACTGGCATAGGTATTGAAAAGTTGATCAAACAAGTGACAATAGATTAAGTTATTTGTAATCTGGTGTTCTGTTATTTAAAAACCTAAAATTAGTGGAATTATTTTTTGCAGATTTGGGAATTGAGGAAATTGGAATGATGTTAGGAATGTTTATCTCTTTGCCAAGGAATTTTTATTTTTATCAAGTAAAGCAGCTATAAAATTTATGATAAATTAAATAGAAAATGTTAAAGTAGTTTTTAAAGGCCAGATTTCCAAGCAATCAGTTTTCTTATGTCTTTTTCCCCCCCAGAAAATCATCTTATTCTGTGCATTTTATTCATAGTGGAGCACTTAAAGGGTTGTGCCTTCAAATTTTCTATTTGAAGATTCGGAAAGTGTGTATATAGTTAAATCATGAAGTTTCAGCATTTTATTGTCTTGCATCCAAGGAATGTCATTAGATGCTAATACACTGTTAAGCTTTTGTAGTAATGGTTTAAGTATGTGCTCCTTTGCTTTACATTACAGCCAGCTCTGATTTACTACATTAATGAAGAGATTATATAAGCAGTGTACATTTTTGGAATTCTCAGGTTTAAGTTCTGATAATGAGTGGAGGAAGAATGATTATTTTTTGATTCTGCATTGAATGTAAACCACCTTCCGTCATAATCTTCTACCTCCAAACTATCCTCCTATTTCTTGCTGTCTTACTTCATGTTATTGATAGTTAATAACCAAGAACATCCAATTTATTCCCGTCCATGGCTTTTTCTTCTGACTCCATTAAAGCTAATTCTGTTTGATCACATTCTCCTACATTTATCTCTTTTCTTTGAGCACTAGTTCTCTTTCAACACCAATCCTTTTCCTTGGATTGAACACTGTATTAATTATAGTCTACTTGTTCTTCAAGAAAATTATAGTCTCTTACACATTCGTGCCTTTTTTAAGGTTTAGCCCCCTCCTCTGTGCCAGAAGTATTTTACGTTGTCTTCTCTTCTCCTTTCCCTTCCTTCTGTGCAATATTTTTTTAGCAGCTTTATTGAGATTCAATTTTCATACCATATAATTCACCCTTTTTCAGGTACACAGTTCACTGGCCTTTAGTGTATTCACAGAGCTGTGTATTCAGTACTACAATCAATTTTAGAATATTTTCACTGTTCCCAAAAGAAGTCCTAGATTCCCTAGCTATCACTCCCCAAGGCTTGCATTTCCCTAGCCCTGCTTTTTGTCTATGTGGATTTCCATATTCTGGACATTTTATATAAATGGAGCATATAAAATGTAATTCTTTGTGACTGACTTCTTTCATTTAGCATACTATTTCAAACGTTGCCCATTAATATGGGCATGTGTCAGTGCTCATTTCTTTTTATTGCTGAATAGTATTCCATTGTATGTATATATCACATTTTGTTAATCTGTTCACCAGTTGATGGACATTTGGGTTGTTTCTACTTTTGACTTTTATGTGTAATGTTGTTATGAACATTATAAGTTTTTCTGTGAACATATATTTTCATTTCTTTTGGGACTATACCTAGGAGTAGAATTGTTGAGTCCTGTGGTAAGTCTAACCTTTTGAGGAACTGACAGACTGTTTTCCAAAACAGCTGTATATTCTACATTCCCACTGGCAGTGTATGACGGTTCTAATTTCTCCATATCTTCACCATATTGTTATGTGTCTTTTTGGTTCTAGCCATTATTGTGGGTGTGAAGTGCCATCAGTTATGGTTTTGATTTTCATTTCCATCATGGCTAATGATGTTCAGTATCTCTTCATGTGTTTCTTAGCTATTTTTATAGCTCTTTCATGGAGAAAGCTCTGTTCAGGTTCTTTGTTTTCTTTTCAAATTTGCCTCTTTTATCTTTTTGGTTTGAATTGAGAATTCTTTATGTATTTTAGATACAAGCCCCTTATCAAATGTATGGTTTACTAATATTTTCAGAAATTCTGTTGGTTGTCTTATCACTTTTCTGATAGTGACCTTATGTCTAATTTTTTTCATTACCCTCAAGTATATCTTTACATTGGACCCTGTTATTTAGAAATTGTTTCTTCTTTGTTATTGATTATGTTTCATGGTCATCGTAGTTACTTGTAACCCTTTTATTCTTTCAACTTTTTCTATCACAGAATCTTTCCTTTCTGGTCTTATTATTCGGTTTTATTTCTATGGCTAACAATTTCAATGATGCTAGCCTTTTTGACTCATTTCTCCTTTCTCTTTTCATTTTTGTTTTTTCCACATCTGTTCTGTCAGTTTTGTTTACAAATAAAAATATGTGTATGTGTTACCTTTACAACCACCAAAAATAACACTGTTACCCAAACTAAACTGTTACTGATTTTTTTAATTTTTTATAAAAATTCATTTATAATTGAGTTCCTATTTTACTATTTCACTAATTGCAAGTTTTGACTTCTTAGTGGGTTTTGAAATCAACTTCATTGGTTGCTACTAAGAGTTTGAAAAGAATGGAATTGAATTAAATAGAACTCACGTAACATGGTAAGGTACAGTATTATATTTTGTTATATTTATAAATGTAAAAGGTGTACATTGTTAATACAATTTTTGCTTATTTTTTTTTTTTTTTGGTAAGAATAGGAATAAAATCCTGTACAATTGTTCCTTAAATATTTGAGTTTTGTAAACTGAGGAGACATGAAAATTGTCTGAATAACAACAAGGTTAAAATCTAGTGTGTTTTCAAAGGAAAGAGAACTGACAGAATTTCCTAATAAATAGTGACATGCTTTTCAAATTCTAAAATTCTTCAGCTAGAAGATGCAGAATTGATTTTTATGTTCTTTTAGAGGATATGGCAGGGTGAAGGCATGGGGTCATTGCTAAAATACATGTGCACAAACAGTGTAAGACACTCCTATACTTAAAAATTTTAAATGTGAAAAATGTTTACCATCAATTCTTGATATTCAAGAAAACATGGTTATTGATTCCCTCATTATTAAAACACAGAATAGATACTCGAAGAGTGACCATATTAAGTTGTGAAATAATATAAATCATTTTATCACTCAAAGGAAATAAATCAGTTTGAGAATTAAGTTTTATGTGTGTCCTATTTATGCTTCTTGTATGTAGAAAAGTAAGCACAGAAAGATAATCTTTCATTCTTGATTTTACAGGTATAAAATTAGTTTACTATTTTATTAACTTGATTAGTTTCTATTTTTTAAAATAGTTATTCAACTTGTTTTTTCTTATTAATAACTGAAGCTATTAAATAGCTGTATACATATACAAGAAAGTAATATTGGATTATTGGATTTCATTGGGTCTTACCATAGACTCTACAACAACTTTCCAACTCAGTCTTCTCATTTTAAATGTTGGACTAATTTGCTACAGAAATGCCATGCGAAATTTAATCTCCAGCATCAAAAGTATGAAATGGCTTTAGGAAGAAAAGGTTTTCTTTCTTTTTTTTTTTTTTTTTGAGACAGTCTCGCTTTGTTGCCCAGGCTAGAGTGAGTGCCGTGGCGTCAGCCTAGCTCACAGCAACCTCAAACTCCTGGTCTCAAGCGATCCTTCTGTCTCAACCTCCCGAGTAGCTGGGACTACAGGCATGCGCCACCATACCCGGCTAATTTTTTTTTTTCTATATATATATATATTTTTTTTTAGTTGTCCAGATCATTTCTTTTTATTTTTTAGTAGAGACGGGGTCTCACTCTTGCTCAGGCTGATCTTGAACTCCTGACCTCGAGCGATCCACCCGCCTGGGCCTCCCAGAGTGCTAGGATTACAGGCGTGAGCCACCGCGCCCGGCCGGAAATTTTTAAATTCAAGTGGAAAATATCATCATGATTCTAGGCCACTCCTCCTCATCCCACCCCCTCATCATCCAGGTGTCCTTATTCACTCTTCTCAGTGATTACTGAGAACATTCCAGAGACATGCCTCTATGGTTGTTTCTTATCATTTAAGGGAGTTCCCATTGTGCCATGAGTAACTTTAATATTTACAGATGTGGCCCTCTGGCCTTGTTATCAACCATTTTCTTGAGGTCATTCCAAACGTTGTACTTGAGAGAAGTTTGCAGGACTGATGTGGCTACAAACGGTTTTCTTCAAGACTGATATTGAGTAGAATAATCTTTTTGCATAGGTTACAAAGAGACTGATATCTCAATAATAATTACATATAATTACAATTTCCTTTTTTATTGTTATTGTAAACAGAGCTACAGCAAACATTCTTATCATCATATCTGTGCCGAAATCACTAATCATTTCTATAGGATTAACAGGGGAAGTGGCTTTTTCTAAAAAATATCAGTTGGCCTAATATTCCCATTTTTATAAACCCAAGAACTAGGTCATGAGTATTAGACAATCTCTTATACTGGAAAGAGAAGTATCCATGAATCCCGAGGTCATACAAAGGTTAGTTGTTATCTTCAGGTCCCCTGGCCACATCTGACCTCAGCCCAAATCACTCAGACATCCCAAAAATAGATAATGAGAAACAAAAATGAGGCAGATGTAAAGGAAACTTAGATTTGGATTCCAGTGCCAAGCCCACCACCTCTATGAATTCTGGTTACTCAGAGAAATCATTTTTAATACACATATCGTAGCTCTAATACTAAAAATCTAGAAGATGTGTATAGATAAAATGCTAATGCAAAAAAAAATGCACTTGAAGGCCAGAAGAGCAGCTGAAATTTAACAGACAAAATTATACCTTTATTCCTCAAAATGTAGATTTTTAAAGAATATGGCAATGTAACCCATGCAACAATGATGTGCAGCTGATACTTTTCTGGTTCTGTTAATGCTCAACTTCCAAGCTTACACCCTTGGTCTGATTCATTCTGGACACCAGCCTACACCCATAAAGACCAAGAGAGCATACAGTTACAAACCAGTACCCGTTCCCTGCCCTGAGAGAACCTGCTGGATGTATACAGTGGTAGACAGAAAGCTCTCCAACTGACATCGATTGAGCACCAATGCTTCACACTTACTGACCGTTTAATCCTCACAACCACCATAAAAATTAATATTACTGTCATCACCTTCCAAATAAAAACACCGAAGGTCATGGTAGGCATGGACTTGTTGAATATATTAAATTTGACCTGCAGACCCAAATACAACACAGAATGGTGATTATGAAGGCTGACACATGGGGCCTTTCTAAGGTGGTCATAAAGGAATAAATAGCTTGTAGGCACAGTTAATGACCCACTGAAAGCTAGATCAGTGAGGCCAGAGTTCAGAAAGGGTTGCATTCCACTACAAAAAAATCATGGGAAAACCCAAAGTCCATAGAAATCTCACAGATGTTCTGTCTGCAGTGTTGTTCAGGACCAAATTATAGCTCTCTATTTATCCAATAAAAGGTAACTCAAGTAATTTTTCAAGGTCAATGCAAGCAGTACACTCAAAGCCACAACTCTGTTGCCCCTGAATTGTAACAAAAAATAATTACACCACATCTGTTGCATCTTTGGAAAATAACAAATTTATAATCAGCAAAATTGAAAAGAGTGTTACCTTCTCTGTTTCCCAAATCCCTGAGAAAATGCTAAGGACCAGAGGAATATGACATTGTGCAGAATAGCAGAATAACTCAAATAGTGTAGTTTTTATTTTTGGGTTAATTAAACATCACTCTTGCCTCAAAAAGCTTCAAGAACTGCCCAGATGGATCCTTTTTTCTCATTGCTCATAAATTACACAGTTTGCTGCATCTGTAATTCACAGAAATATATCATAGTGACCAGTTTGTAAATACCAGTGCCAAGCTACCAGTCCCTTTCAATACTTGCTGTGATTATGGATTAAATGATCTCATAAACATAATGGTTCTTTCACATTTGGCATGAGGCTGTCTTAGAGTCCCTACAATCTGTCATCGCTGTTAATGAGACATTGACCTCCTTGTAACCCGAGCAAAAAACGTTCCTCTTTGAAAGTCAGCCAGGAAGAAAACCCTCCAGAACTTCTGCAAACCCTACAACATCCTCTCAAACACCGCGTCCAGAATGGCTTCAGGGAAAGGGCCAGAGGCATGACCAGATGACAAGGGCCACATCTGTGCAGTATGAAATGTAGGCATTGATGATGCCTGGGATTCTTTCTCTCCTCATCGTAGCTACAACCGCCCTAAACAGGTGAAGCCCTTAGAACAGATTCTTCAATTTTCACTGAAGACCTCCTAATAGAGAGTGGTAAACTCACACTCAGGGGTATTGGAGACATGGCTTCTGGATCCTACCATAATTTCAAAATGTCCTATAAGTCTTGTGTAATATCCTTAAATTTTTATCACACATTTTGCATCCTATTCCACAATATGTCCAGACTTAATTTAGTATTAACATTTAAGAAGCTTTGGAGCAAGTGAAATTAATATCCCAGGAAGAGGAATTATGCTTATCTTGGACATGGAGTAGACTGCGGTGTTTAGCTGCACAAAAGTCACAGGGGTTCGTGGACCCCACTTTAAAATTCTCAATTTTAGGGAATTTTCTAAATAGAGACAGGTTCATTTAATATCAAGAATGAGAGAAATTGATAAAGTTGAACATGGTTTCCAGTTACAGAATAATCTAAAATGTCTCCTTTCTTAGGTAAATTAAACCATTCCCCCATACTCTTGCCAAATTTCATAAGAAATGTTGCCTTTGTATTACTGTTAGTAAATGATGGGTCAAAGACTTAGATATTGGAGTTTTATTTATATTTCTTTCTTAGTAATGAAACTAAAGGTTGGAAAGGACAATGAGGAGTAAGCCCAAAAAGTCTTTGAAATAAAGGGTCTTTTAGATACCATCCAGCTCTATTTATCCATGATGATGGTCTTCAAACTTCTTGTTCACATATAACTTAAGAGAAATTTGAAAAACAATGTACTCAATCACACATTTTTCTTCATAAATTTAAATTATTACAAAAGATATATCTGGCATATAATAAGTATTGATATTTTTGAAATCAGACTGCTATATATCACTCATTTAAATATTTCTGATGAAAATTAAGTATCATGGGGGTTGGATATCAATCATCATCTCATTTAAAAAAAATACATGAACAAGCTCTTCTTGTCTTTTGATGCCTTCTTTTTCTAGAACTTGTATTTTCATTCTGTTTTCTCCATAGAATCTTCCAAATGTAACTTTATATTTTATTCTTGAATGTCTTTTATTAATTACACTAATATTCTCTACAACAAAACAGATGTACAAATAGAATTTTTAATTTATTTCATTTGGCACACATCTCTAAGTTTATTAGACAAGTTTCGCTATCATAATGCTGCATGTACAACACCAGAGTATCAATGGCCGCAATAATAAATATTTATTTTTCCTACTGCAGAGTTTCTGGGTCCGTGGAGGTGGCTCTGCTCAGGCCACAGGCCAGCTGGTCTTAGCTCCAGACCTGGAGTCGAATCAGGTCTAATCCCTGTCTCTTCTTTCTTGGTCAAGGGCCACACTGAACATTTTCTTATCAAGGTGGATGACGTAAGTTCGGGAAGTAAGATAAGATCACACGAACACATTTAGAGCCTCTGCTTGTATCCCATCTGCTCAGATTCCATTGGTCAAATCACGTGGTCAAGTTCAACATCGGTGGAGTGGGGAACTATACTCTTTTGATTGCAAACATAATGAGTGAAAAATTGAGAACATAAATCCAGTTGATCATTTAAGGTTAAAAAACTTTCTTCTGGTTAAATTACCATTACAATTATTGTAACACAAGTATGAAAGCAACAAAAATATAATTTTTGAAAAGTAACTATTAAACAAAAAATAATTTTTGATAGGGAACTTTAGAAATTTGATCTTATATCTGTGGATAAATATTATAAACACAAATTTAAGCAGAATTTAGTATTAATTTCTAAACTAGTTTTCATTTCTGTAGATAAAAGCATTGAGAAACATGCTTATATAAATAAATAAAAATAAAAAGATTTTTATGGTAATGTTACACAATTCTTTGAACTCCTTCTCTGTTATATACCAAAAATCACATAGTAATCCACCATCAAAAACTAATTTTTAATGACCTAGATGCTGACAACTTGATTCAGTCTTCTTTCAATTTTGCTGAAAGCAAAGAATTGAAAACTATGTTTTGCAAAATATTTTATTACATAATCATTCTATTTATTTACTTTTTTGATTTCTGAGAATTACATGTAAGATACTTTACCAAGATCTATTAAATGACTATTAATTATACCTAGTTATACTAGATACTCTTATTTATGGGCACCTGGTTTAACACAGTTTACTGAGAAAGGAAAGGGAAAATACAATATTTGTAATTATAACACAACTTTTCTAAGCAATATTTGGGAAGAAAATGCTTTTACTTTATAATCAAAGTTGGAGCAGCAGATAAATTATGGTAGATTATTTACATATAAGCTAATGATGATGCCAGTCCTCACATCAAACCAATCACCAAGTCAGAATTCCCTTTTGTCCAAAGAATTTGACTTCATTTTTCAATTTGAACAAATATGTTAATATAGAACCTTATGACATCCATCTCAATTTTAAATGCAACAATCGTCCAGAATAATTTTATCCTATTTCTTCAAAGTTCAATTTAAAAAGACATAAATTGAACATCCTGGATTTATTAATATTGACCATTTTAATGGTATCATCCAATGGTACATGGAAAATATGGTCTAACTTTAGGGAGCCAAGGCTTGTTTGTGAATAAAATGGTATTTCCAAATCTAAGGAGGATTAAAACCACAGACATGAAGAATAAGGATGGTGTTTGGCCAGTCATTGAAACAGCTTGTGAGTGGAGAAATTTACGTACAATTTCCAACATAAGTCCAAACCAATTCAGTTACAGGACTGGGCATGTGCCAACCCAGATTAACAGAAGGCAACAGCTCAAATCACACTGAGAAGAAACAGGGCTCTGTAAACGTAAAAAGGGTATACAGGAATTTTGCTAATTTTGCCTATTTTATTGGCAGTGTAAAACTCCGATTATCTTGTAGATGTTTGACCAGAGACCATCAAATTACTTTCTTTTATCCCCTCCCTATTTTCATGGATCTTTGGTCTTATAGAGTTCCATCCAAGAAAAAAGGCAAATTAAAGGGAATGATTGACAGCTGACAAGGGGATGAGGCAGCAGAGGGTTTGAAAATCGGAAAGACCCGAAAAGAGTGTGACAAGAGAGACTGGGACTCAAGGAGAAAAGTTCCTGTAGGAGCTGAGAGAAAAAAAGCTGGTGACAAGGGGACACCAAGGAGGGATAGCTGAATCCCACCTCCTCTCCCCATTCTTCACTCAAGAAGGATTCTGCGTGGGGACTACAGAAGGTGATTCAAGTCTGAAATAATTAACTGCTCTGAATATTATTCTGGAGGCTTTGTTTGTCACTAATGAACTGAGAAAAGTCTTTTTCCTCAATTGGACTTTGCTGTCCTGCCCATCACATGTTAAAGGCTTTGTAATAGACTTGCATTTAGATGCTGCTTACCACATAAATATGATTTGGAAAAAGAAGAAAAACTTTAATTCTGAAGTTTTCACTTTTCCAGGTGGAGGTGGGAGAGTGGCTTGCCATCCATGGAAACTTCCTGAGATCCAACAACATGCCATAGGAGCAGTCAGATTCCTGGACTGGGAAAGAGCCTGAGAGGAAGAACAATAGGCATCTGTAAACACCCCGAAGCATGTGGCTTCCATTCTGCACTGGTGAATGGATCCTTCGTGTCTCAGTCATGTCCAAGTTCCTATGTCTTAGAGTGATGTGGGCCCTAAAGATTGCTATCTTTAAGAAAGTGCATTGTGATTATCCTCATTAACCAAATTAAGACCAGACTTTCCAAGGTCGCCAAGTTTGGAAGTGTAAGAGCCAGGAGACTGGAATTCAAGTTATCTGTTTCAGCTCAAAGAGGTATACACAAAGAGTACAAAGTAGACATGCATTATTTTTCTTAAGTTCCACAAGCATAAAATTAATATGGAGGAAGCTATTAGCATCTAAAGTTTATCACTCCTTCAGCAATTTCTTTTTTCTTCCATCTTTTCTTTCTTTCATTCTCTCTCTTTTTCTAGGGAGGGAATGTGATAGTGCTATAGACTTTCTATTTCATAAAAATTAAATGTTTTTATTCCTATTATCATATTCCATACAGCTGATTTCTATATTCAATAGATCTTTTTTTCAATGCACGGAGAAACTGATCACCACTGTTAATCATTATCACCAGCTGTGGTTGGTAGAATTCTAAGATGACCCTGCAATACTATTTGCCCTTCTATAAACCCTGCCATTTGTGAGTGGGGGAAACCTGTGATATGATGATATATTAATACTATGCCCATGATTAGTTTTTGTTACATGGCACAGTTGACTTTAAGAAAGGGAGATGATCCAGATGGGCCTAACTTAATGAGAGAGTTGCCTTCAGCTGATGGGAAATGGAGATAGCAGAGATTCAAACATAAGAAGGATTCAAAGTGCTGCTGCCTTTGAAGGCAGAGAAGGCCATGTGAAAGGAACCTAAGAATAACCCACAGAAGTTGAGAGTGACCCCCAGCCAACAGCCAGCAGAAAAACAAGACCTCAGCCACAAGGAACTGGATTCTTCCAACAACCTGAGTGGGTTTGGAAACTGATTCTTCCCCAAAACATCCAGATAAGAACCTTTGAGATCTTCAGCAGGAGAACCCATCCATGCTTTGCTGGACTTCTGGCCTACAGAAATGTGAGCTAATAAATGGTGTTTTTTAAACTTCTAAATTTATGGCCATTTATTACACAGTAATAGAAAACCAGCATCCCAGTCTTGGATTTAAAATAAGGATGTTCACACAAAGGAAAAAAGATCAAGGAAAACATTTCCAAGAAATTTGGTTTATCCTGGTAGTTCAATGATTCAACACATGTTTACATGCACTGAACATGCTATGATTGGTTTGGTGAAGGAGTTATTAATATCTATTGAGAAAATATAGTTGCTTTCAAATAGTAAATGTAGATCATGATCACCTCCAATTCTCATAGTTACAAATATTGAATTTTTGATGGGAGAATAAAAGTTTCAAAAAGGAATAGTAAATGCTGCTAGAACCAGAGAGGACAAAGGAAAGGTTTTTCTGTATATTAAATCTGCATTTGAAAAACTGGAGTCATTAGGACCATTCATCTTGTTATGCTTACGTCCAGAATTCATACATTATCTCCTCTGAAAAGGTGCTTGGTTGCAAAAAGAGAAAGTTAAATATGTAAAAGCCAGAAAAATAAGAGGCCAAATGTAAATCTACAGATTTAACAGTTGGGCAGTGAATGACAGGGAGAAGGCCGAACATCTCCTGGAAAATATCTTTAACTGTTGCTACTGGGATAATAAATTCAACTATCTGTAAAAATGTTCCTCTTAAATGGCTTTGTGAAATTATTCTCTAGGAAGTGTGAAACTTTATACATTCACTCCATCAGAGGAGAATTTAAAACCACTCATATGTTACCAGCTTACAGCGGATGAGAGATGAAGGCTCCGTATCAATAACCACAAATATGCTGCCATGATCAAGATGCTTCCACAGTGGTGGGGCCAAGAAGGAGCCCTGTGCCTGCCTCAGAGGCGGGGAAGAGGATATATATCAGTGAGGTTGAAGAATCTTCCAAAACCTTCATTCTAATCCTCCTTGGTCTTAAATTCCTTCTACTAGAGATACCCAGTAATAAAATACCAATAGAAATCTATCTTTGTACCACATCATCATATTTATATTTGAATTTAGTCCAACTAAAGAGCAAAAATTTATTGTGACACATTTAATGAATATGAAAAATTTATCATGGTCCATTGAATGAATATGAGTTTAACTTTTCTAAATATTTTCTGATTCATGCCCTTCTAGCAGTAAGCCAATTTCTCTGCCTGCACCATATCTATTATGGCCTGAGAACAGAGCAGGGCAAATGCTATCTCGGCCAAGAGGAGAACATGAAAGAGAGGAGTCCAGGTCCAACAAGAGAGGAAAGAAGCCTACCCAGTCGGCCCTCCAAGAGCCCTGCATTTCAGAGTTCCTAGCAAGAGTGGAGGCTCTGGAGAAAAGTTGGATCCATAATAAGTTAAATAAACAAACTAACCTTTCTTTTCACATGCAAATATGCTAGGAGTAAATTTGGAACGCTCTTGTACAAAGGTTTCACAGTAGTTTACACAGAGAAAAGTGGGGAAAGAATTGAGTCATCCAATGGTCGGCGACAGTAGAATCAGAACAAACTCAGAAACCTGCCTCTTAGGGGGCAGTGCCTAGTCTGTGTTACAAGTCAATGTCGTATGGTCTAGCATGACAAGCTAGTAGCGGTTTCCCCAAGGATTTCCTAGCATTAGCACTGAAAGTCCTATGTTTCAGGAAAACCCTCAAGCCTACATGAATCCTGTCTTTGTATGCTTGCAGTCATTCATCACAGTAAGTGTAGTAGTAAATGTAAAACAGAGACTTTTAGTTGGATTAGATACCCATTTAACATAGATTTTATTAATTTGCCATAAGTAACCTTATCTTCAAGGAAATATGCAAGATTTATAGTTATTTATAGACACACATTTAAATTACCTTTTGAGAATTGCTTCTGGCAGAGTTTTGGAATGAGGTCTGATTTCTTAAAGAAGAAGGGGAAAAGTGTTAAAGTGATCTGTTTTCAACAAGTACTTAAGAGAACAATCCTTCTTTGCATTAGAATTATGCCAGGATAGCATACATACATGTTAATCTGTATTTGTTCTAGCTGCTGTAAGACACCTGAAGCATCCACAATGGTGGGGGCACAGTAGGCAGTAACACCACAAAGGCAGTGGCTATAAATGCATCACCAATATGAACTGTGTTGGGCAGCAAAGGAAAATGGAATTGATGGGTCAGCCCCGCCACCCCTGTCAGTGTCGTCCCTGCATGCAGGGGGGAGGGGCAGATAGAGGTAAAAATGAGAGAAGACCTAAAAGTACTACCACCTCTTTATCCTCACCCCAGACAAAAGAAATCACTTGTCCACTGCCTTTAGCTACCAATTTTAGCTTCTAGAATTGATCAATAATGTACCTTTGCTCTTATCATCCAAAATCAATAAGAAAATTACCAATGACATCACTGCAAATTATGACTACTTTCAGGGAAATGTGTCCTGTCCAAATAAGTCACATTAATGCAAACACCATGTAGAAGGGGTCAACATATAATAATATAAGGGGCCCCTTCCTAACCACGCTTATTTGAATTTTAGGCCCATTTGAGTTCCAGCATCTCTCTTTTCACCTCCCAGTTCCCTTATGGATGTGATAATTAAAAGTAAAATGGTAAAATGGTATTAAAGTGCACGGATCATTGAAAAACTAAATCATCACCTTCCAGTAAAAAGAGAATTGGTTATATATTTTAAAACAAGAAATATGCTCATTTGCTACAACTTTGGGCTATGACATAGTGAGTGGGCAGCCCTATGATCCTGTAAACAAAAGGAAGCAGTGGACTGATGATCTCTCTCCAGAGGAAATATGCAAAGCAATGTACAGTAAATGTGTCTTTTTATATGTCAGGTATGGAGAGGAGAAGGGCTGTGGACACAACCTCAGATCAGCAGAGAGAAATGAAACTGAAAAGGACTATCAAAGTGGTAAACCCTGCTATAACTCCACCCACCATACACTCTACATACAGAAGACTCGAAAGGAGGCATTTGCTATTGGTGCTCTGCCCAGATCCCCAGGGTCCTCTTACTGATTAGGCATGACCCTCCCCCAGTCTCTTTTATTCCTCACCCTTAACAGATCACCCCTGCGATCTCTTCGGAGCACTACCCTTTGGATACTAGAGCTGCCAGAGGCTCCTAGGAGTTTGCACCCTCCTGAGGTAGCCCACTGTCAGAGATTAGCAGGTGCAGGAGTATAAAGGCCTAGGGCTCTGCCTTGAGACTAGACAAACTATGCTATGTGGTTTAGTCCCCAGAGCTTCCCCTCCAGAACCAGACTTGGGTAAGGACTTCCCCTGAAATCTCACCCTTGCTTGGCTTCACACACTCCTCTCCTGCTTGTCCTGGGAGCATGTTCCTTTGTAAATCATTTTCACATGAATCCTTATCTGGAAGTCTGTTTCTGGGGAATGTGATACAACTCCCATTTCAATGTTTTCTTTTTGGGGGAGAAAGAAATGTAAAATTAAATGTTATAAGATAGCATAAATCTCAGTGTCATTTCTAGTGGGAAGCCAAGCTGATTGAATTTTCTGTAAAAAATGTGGGGACTGAGAAGAGATTGCAGACCTAGGCAATGAGCCAGCTTCTACCTTCTATGTAGTGCTAAAGTTCTGTATCACCAATAAATATTAAAGAGAAAAAAAAATCTCTGCAAGTCCAGATCACAAGGTAATAAAAGAACCAGTTCTCTGCAAAGGTGAACTCAAGGTTCAAAGTCAAGCTGCTTTTCAACACCTCAGAGGAGGAAGGTGCCAGGCTTGCCCTTGCCCCAGTAGCATTGAAAACATCAAATGTTATCTTTATATCCAAGAACATAGGCTTTTTGGCCCCTTGATGCTTTCCAGACAGTAAGGTTCAATAGAAAAAGCATGAGATGGGCTAGAATCGATATCTATGCTATGTATCAACAATGAGCAATTGGAATTTGAAATTTAACAAATAATACTGTTTATATTAGTACCCATAAAAATGAAATACTTAGGTATAAATCTAACAAAATATCTACTACATATACAGAAAACATATGAAACTCTGATGAAAAAATTAAAGATCTAAATAAATGATATTTGTGTTCATGCATTGGAAAACTCAATATTATTAAGATGTCCAGTATTCATGTCTAGTATTCCCAACTTGATCTATAGATTCAGTGCAACCCCAATCAAAATCCCAACAACCTATTTGGTAGATATCAACAAAATTATCCTAAAGTTCATATGGAAAAGTAAAACACCTAGAATAGCAAAACAATCCGAAAGAAGAAGAAAGTTGGAGAATTCACACTGCTAAATTTCAAGAGGTCTCATAAAACTACAGTAATCAAGACAGCAAAGTATTGGTAAAAGAATACAGACATAGATCCATGGAAAAGAATAGAGAGCCTAAAAATAGACACATAGATTATGTTGTGATGAAGGATAAACAGGTGAAGTACAGGGGATTTTTACGATGACGAACTATTTTGTATGATACTATAATGGTGGATATATGATACTATGCATTCATCAAAACCTATTAAACTTTATAGCATAAAGAGTAAATTTTAATGTAGGCAAATCTGAAAAAAAAACAATCATTTAGGAAGTCAGGGTAATCCTAGAATAGAATGCAGAATGTAGTAGGAAAAAAATCTAACTGTATTTGCAACTGTAAAAAATAAACTTACTAAAGGGATTGGAGGAAAAAGATGTTGACCTAAGTATCTTTGGAAATTAATAGAGTCTGTAAAATTAAAAGTAAAAGAAACTGTACATAAACAGGGTACTCTAGTTGATAAAGTTGTTTCACATGGAGGTAACAGGTAAGCAATTCTGATCCTGCTACACATGTGTCCTGGAACTGAACAATTAAGGAAATGGATGGCAGGTGGTGGGAGCCAGGTTTCTCTCTGTTGGAGTGGGAGGTTACAGGTAAGCCAGAAAGGAGGCTAGAATTATCCATGAGGTAACAGAATAGAGTTGGAGACATCAACATAAACTTACATTTGGCTTAATATAGATATAGATGATTACATATAAAAATATTTATGGATATGTGTATGTACATGGGTTAGTATATACACACAAATTTTCTGCTCTGTCAGCTGAAAATGCCTAGAAGCAGCAACACCTCAGTAGCAACAAGCATGCCTAGTGCCCAGAACTTGGTTTCTGTATTATTTAGGGCTCTCCAGAGAAACAGAACCAATAGGAGATATATATGTAACATGTATATGTATATATAGAGGCAGAGAGGTATAGATAGACATATAGATAAGAGGAGATTTATTAAGGGACTTGGCTCATGCAAATATGAAGGCCAGAAAGTTCCACACTATGCCATGTGCAAGCGCTAGACCCAGGGAAGCTGGCTGATGCAATTCAGTCCAAGTCCAAAGACCTGAGAGTCAGGGAGACTGTTGACATAAGTCCCAGAGATTGAAGGCCCAAGAACCAGGAGCTCTGATGCCCAAGGGCAAGGGAGATGGATGTCTCTACTCAAGGAGAGAGAAATAATTTATCCTTCCTCTGCCTTTTTGTTCTATCCCAGCCCTCAACGGATTAGACAACGTCCATCCACGTGGGTGAGGGTGGATCTCCTCTATTCAGCCTACTGATCTAAATATGAATCTCTTTTAGAAACACCCTCACAGACACACCCAGAAATATTTTACCAGCTATCTTGCCATCCCAGCCAAGTTGACACATAAAATTAACCATCACAGTTTCTAGTGCCATTCTCCAATAAAAGGAGCCAAGGCTTCTTGAGACAATGGCTGATTCTAGGACTGGGGCAGGAAATACAAAATATGAGCCTGGAGCATCGTTAGTGTCAGAAAGTAAGGTAATCCTCAAAACAAACAAACAAACTCACAATGATAGGAGTGCATCAAAGGGACAAGAGAGCCAGCTGAAAGAGCTCCCAAGAGCCAAAACTGAAACAATGTGAACAACGAAATAAAGTAACATTGCATTATAAACTAAAGTATAAAATAAATATCCATGAGTCCACACTGATATAAATGATTGAACAGATAAATGGGAAATAAGAAACAAATTTCCCATGCAGAAGAATTTCAAATAATTAATGTAGACACTCTACAAGGAGGTGGAGCATAATGTCCCTCACTCCTTACATGTGGGCTGCACATGACTTTCTTCCAAAGGGTGCAGTATGGAAAGCGGAAGGGGGAGGACGGTTGAGAGAGTAACTTTGCAATGAGCAAGCTAACAACAAACACTATCTCAGCCAGGTGATCAAGGTCAGCATCAACAGATATAAATCATGTACCTTTATATAAAATGATGAAAATGGTACATTATCTTTGTGGACTTCTTCTACAGCATATTCATGAGAAAAACATCACACAAATTCCAGGAGAAAGACAGTCTACAGAATACCTCATCAGTTCTCCTGCATTCTTTAAAATTGTCAGGGTCATCAAAAACAAAGAAAATCTGAGAAACTGTCACAGCCAAGAGGAGACAAAGGAGACATAATGACTAAAGGCAATGCTATAATGTGGTAGTTGGGGTGGGATCCTAGGACAGAAGAAGAACATCAGAAAAATAAACTAAGAAAATCTGAATAAAGTATGGCCTTTTGCTAATAACAATGTATCATGATTGATTCATTAAATGTAACAAATCTGCCATAATTGTGAAACTGAGTGTGGGATATATGGGAACTTTCTGTATTATCTTTACAATTTTTCTGTAAATCTAAAACTGTCCTTAAAAATAAGTTTTATTTTTAAAAAAACATGTTGTGTTCTGCTTCTAACTTCACTGATAAATGATGGGGAGGACCCAGGAAATTCTCTGGGTATTAGCATCCCCCATCTATAAAATGCTAACCTAAAATCAGTTTTGGTGAGCTAAGCCTATAGAGAGTGTGAGGAAAAACACAGAAGTTACTGTATATAAAACAGTGCTGCAGATTCCGTGCCTCTCTTACATTCTAGATCCTTGCCACTCACAATGTGTTCCACGGACCAGCAGCATCCACATCACCTGGGAGCTTGTTAGAGAAACAGGACCTCAGGACCTGCCACAGTTCCACTGCAGAATCTTCATTTTAACAACATCCCGGGTGACTGGTGTGCCCATAAGAAGCATTTTGCTAGATGGTCTAGATGGTGGTAAGGACACAGGCTCCATGTGTATGGGTCATATACCAAGAGTCCATTTGGGAGCCCTTTAAAAGCTCTATTTCCCCATTTAACTTGCAACTGGCTGCTGCCATGCACTTTACAAACTCCTCCTGCCCGACAACCCAGATTCAAAATCCAAATAAGAGCTTCCATTTTTGAGTAAGCCATTGTATACCACAGTTTTTTGCAGCAGAAGAATAATGTAGTTATAAATGAATTCATTTATCTCCTCATTGATCCAAAAGGCACATGATATGACTAATTCCAATCCTCCAAGCTTAAAGACTGTTGTCTACTGACATCCTAAGCTTATCATGAAATATATGACAGTATAGCTTTTGCCACTTTACTGGATCCTGCCCAGGCATGGCTTAGGAACCTTCTTCTTAGCCCTTTGCGAGGCAGATCTGCTTCTACAAACTCATGCCATCAGCCAGCTTCTCCTGAGCTACCCAGGCTGTGCAAGCCTTCCTGCTCTTCCTTGCCCAAAGGCCTGGTCTCCCACCGAGGGTAAGGGTCTCCTGACGTGTAACTGTTGTATAAACCCAAAACCAATTTGGCCTTTCCCAGAGGAGCCTAGCCATGTCTCAAGCCCGTCAACCAACTTCAAATTATTTCACTGTGTTCACCAAAGACCTGAGCTCTCATCAGACACACCATGGAATGCTGGACAGACCAGGCAATGGGGCTGCCCCAACATCCTGTCTGCTGTTTTGAAATGTGTTAAGGGTTCCTTAGAGATATCACTAAATGCTCTGGGAAGAAAAATAAAAAGGGTTTCACAATCAAATAGGCTTGTGAAACTACTTGCTCTCTTGGAGATTCAGTGTTTATTAGCATATTAAAGGCTCTGGGTCCTCTTTCAAAAAAGAAAAAAGAAATAAGTTTAACCTTGTGTAAGCCATCATTTCCAAAATTTATTTGGTCATTGAACCTTGTTTTGGTCAGGACATTTCAAAAACACTAATTTGAGAATAACGGGCTAAGAAGAAAAACAAGTATAGCATTATTAAGAAATTTCAATTACATAAAACCATGGCATAGAAATAGTTGTTTCAGAGCAAAATGGCAGAATAAGAAGTTTCAGCCCTCATTCCCCCAGAGAAAAATTAACAACAGCATACAGGTAAAAATGCCTTTATGAGCTATATGGGGTCTTCTCTGCACAGTCAAGGAAACTATCATAGGGTGAATAGATTACCTACAGAATGGGAGAAAATATTTGCATGCTACACATCTGATAAAGGGCTGATAACTAGAATCTATGTAGAACTCAGGAAAATTAACAAGAAAAAAATCAAACAACCGCATTAAAAAGTGGGCAAAGTACGTGAACAGAAACTTTTCAAAAGAAGACAGACTAATGGTCAACAAACACATGAAAAATTGTTCAACATCTCTAATCATAAGGAAAATGCAAATTAAAACCACAATGAGATATCACTTATCTCCAGTGAGAATGGCTTTTGTCAAAAAGTCCCAAAACAAAAAATGTTGGCATGAATGCAGAACGATAGGAACACTCATACACTGCTGATGGGACTGCAAATTAGTGCAACCTCAATGGAAAGTAATATGGAGATACCTCAAAGAACTAAAAATAGAACTACCATTTGATCCAGCAATCCCACTACTGGGTATTTATCCAAAGGAAAAACAGACATTCTATAATAAAGACAGCTGCATTCGAATGTTTATAGCAGCACAATTCACAATTGCAAAGATATGGAATCTACCGAAGTGCCCAACAATACATAAGTGGATTAATAAAATGTGGTATATTGATACCATGGAGTACTACTACCACAAAAAACAATGGTGAACTAACACCTCTTATATTATCCTGGATGGAGCTGAAACCCATTCTTTGAAGTGAAGTATCACAAGAATGGAAAAATAAACACCGCATGTACTCACCATTAAATTGGCACTAATTGACCAACACTTATGAGCATATATGAAAGTAACATTCATCAGATGTTGTGCAGCTGGGAGGGGGGAGAAGGGGAAGGGTATATTCACACCTAATTGGTACAGTGTGCACTGTCTGGGGGATGGACATGCACATAGCTCTGACTCGGGCAGTGCAAAGGCAATATATGTAACCTAAACATTTGTACTCCCATAATATTCTAAAATTTAAAAAAATGAAAAAATAAAAACCTATATAAATGGAAAAAAATAAAATTATGTTAATAGATACACAATATATAAAGATGTAATTTTTGACATTGATAACACATAGTTGGGATGGAGAGATGTGAAAGAGTATTTTTTGTACACAATTGAAGTTAAACTGTTACCAGCTTAAAATAGATTGTTATAATTATAAGATATTTTATGTAAACCTAATGGTAACCACAAAGAAAATACCTATAGAATATACACAAAAGAAAATGAGAAAGGAATCAAAGCATGGCAATAAGAAAAATCAATGAAACACAAAGTAAGGCAGCAAGAAGGGAAAAGAGGGACGAAATAGCTTCAAGACATACAGAAACAATTAAAATATGGTAATAGTAAGTTTTGCCCCATCAGTAATCACTTTAAATGTAAATGATTAAACTCCCCAATCAAAAGATACAGAGTGGTTGAATGGATTAAAGAAAAACGAGATCCAACGATACGCTGTCTACAAGAGATTCATCTTAAATGTAAAGACACATAGGCTGAAAGTGAAAGGATGGACAAAGGTATTTCATGCAAATAGTACCACAAGAGATCAGGGGTAATCATACTTATATCAGACAAAATAGACTTTAAGTCAAAAACTGACACAAGAGACAAAGAAGGGCATTATATAAGAATAAAAGTTCTGTCAACAGGAAAATATTATATAACAATTGTAAATATATGTAGTCACTTAACATCACAACATCCAAATATATGAAGCAAAAATTGACAAAAATTGAATGGAGAAATAGGCAATAACACAATAATAGTTTATTTCAATATGTCACCACTTTCAATAATGGATAGGGCAACCACAGAGAAGATCAATAAGGAAACATAAGACTTGAACACCACTATTGGACCTAACAGACATATACAGAATATTCCACCCAATAGCAGAAGAATACACATTCTTCTCAAGCACACATGGAACATTCTCCAGAGATTACATGTTAGACCACAAAACAAGTCTCAACAAATTGAAGATTGTAATCAAACCGTGTGTTTTTTCTGGCCACAATAAAATAAAATGAGAAATCAAAAGCAGTATGAAAACTAGAAAATTTACAAATATATAGAAATTAAACAATACACTCATGAACAACCAATGGACCAAAAGAAATTACAAGGGAAATTAGAAAATATCTTGAGGAAAATGAAAACAGGAACACAATGTACCAAAATTTATGGGATATAGCAAAACCAGAAGTAAGAAGGAAGATCATAATGGTAAATACCTACATTTAAATGAAAGAAAATCTCAAATCCACAACTTAACTTTATGCTTCAAGAAACAAGAAAAAGAAGAACTAAATCCAAAGTTAGCAAAAGAAAGGAAATGACAAAGATTGGAGCAGAAATAAAGGAAATAGAGAATACAAAAATGATAAGAAAAGAACAAGAAAACTATGGGTTAGATTTTTTCAAGATCAACAAAATTGATGAGTCTTAAGCTAGATTAACTAAGAAAAATAGAGATAAATGAAATAACTAAAATCAGAAATGAAAGAGAAACATTACAACTGATGCTACAGAAATAAAAAGGATTGTAAGAGCCTACTGTGAAAAATTGTATGCCAGCAAATTATATAACCTAGAAGAAATGGATAAATTTTTAGAAACATACTATCTACTAGGACTGAATCATGAATAAATAGAAAATCTGAACAGATCTATAATTAATAATGAGATTTAATCTGCAATTAAAAATCTCCCCACACAAAAAAGCCCAGAACCAGACATCTTCACTGGAAAATTCTACCAAACATTTAAACAAGAATTAGTGCCAATTCTTCTCAGACTCTTCCAAATATGAAGAGAAGAGATTTCCAAGCTCATTTTATGAGGCCAGCATTATTCTGATACCAAAGCCAAACAAAGTTATTTCAAGAAAGAAAACTGTAGACAAATATTCCTGACAAATATTAATGCAAAAATTCTCAGCAAAACACTAGCAAACTAGATTCAACAGAACATTAAAAGTACTATACACTCTGATCAAATGTAATTTATCACTGGGATGAAAGAATGGATTAATATATGAAAATCACTAAATATAATACATTGCATTAATAGTCTGAAGGAAAAATTACACAATCATCTCAATTGATGAAGAAAAATGACTTGACAAAATTCAATATTCTTTCATGATAAAAAATAATCATCAAACTAGGAACAGAAGCAAATTACTTCAACATAATAAAGGTCATTTTTGAAAAGCCCACAGCTAACATCATAGACAATGATGAAAACATAGCTTTTTCTCTAAGACCAGGAACAAGGAAAGGATGCCCACTTTTACCACTTCTACTCAACTTAGTACTGTAGGTCTTAGCCAGAGCAATTAGACAACATAAAAGAAACAAAAGACATCAAAGCTGGAAAGGAAGAAGTAAAATTATTTCTATTTCTAGATGACATGATCTTATATGTAGAAAACCCTCAAGATTCCACACACCCAAGTAAAAGTTGTTAGAACTCATAAATAAATTCAGCAAAGTTTCATTATACAAAATCAACACTCAAAAATCAGTTGTATACTTCTCCACGTAAGTTCACAGGGAAAAAAATCAGTTGTGTTTCTACACACTAACAACAAACAATCCAAAAAGAAGATTAAGAAAGCAATGCCATTTACAATAGGATTAAAAAGAATAAAATACTTAGGAATAAAGTTAAAAGAGAGGCAAAGACTTTTACATTGAAAACCACAAAACATTGTTGAAAGAAATTCTTTAAAAGATATAAATAGGCCGGGCGCGGTGGCTCACACCTGTAATCCTAGCATTCTGGGAGGCCAAGGCAGGAGGACCCCTCGAAGTCAGGAGTTCAAGACCAGCCTGAACAAGAGCGAGACCCCATCTCTATTAAAAAATAGAAAGAAATTATCTGGACAACTAAAAATATATAGGGAAAAAATTAGCCGGGCATGGTGGCACATGCCTGTAGTTAGTCCCAGCTACTTGGGAGGCTGAGGCAGAAGGATTGCTTAAGCCCAGGACTGTGAGGTTGCTGTGAGCTAGGCTGAGGCCATGGCACTCTAGCCAGGGCAACAGAGGGAGACTCTGTCTCAGAAAAAAAAGATATAAATAAACAGAAAGATATCTCATGTTCATGGATTGGAAGATTTAATGTAGTTAAAATGTTCATACTTCCCAAAGTAATCTATAGATTCAATGCAATCTCTATCAAAATCTCAATGGCATTTTTTTTGCAGAAATAAAAGAAAACCTAAAATTTTATAGTATCTCAAAGGATCCCAAAGAGCCAAAATAATCTCAAGAAAGAAGAACAAAGCCAGAGGCTTCACATTTCCTGACTTCAAAGCAAGTTACAAAGCTACAATAATCAAATTGGTATGGTATTTGCATAAAGACAGACATATAGACCTATGGAACAGAAAAGAAAGCTCAGAAATAAATCCTCATATATATGGTCAAGTGATGGCAAGGGTGTCAAGACTACACGATGGAGAAAGGATATTCTCTTCAACAAATGGTGGTGGGAAAATTAGATATATACATGCAAATGATTGAAGATGAACCCTTATCTTACACCATAAACAAAAACTAACTTGAAATGCATTAAGGACCTAAACATAAGACTTGAAACTGTAAAACTCTTAGAATAAAACATAGGGGAAGAGCTTCATGACATTGGAATGATCAATGACTTTTTGGACATGACACCAAAAGCATAGCTAACAAAAGCAAAAAGAAACAAATGGGATTATATCAAACCTAAAAATTTGCACATCAAAAGACACAATCAACAGAGTGAGAAAGACAACCTACAGAAAGGGAGAATATATTTGCAAACCATATATTTGATAAGATTTTAATATCTAGATATGTAAAGAACTCCTACAACTCAATAACCAAAAAAAAAAAAAATTAAAAATGAGTAAAGGACTTGGAATAGACATGTCTTTGAAGAAGATATACAAATGGCCAACAAACATGTGAAAAGATGCTCAACATCCCTAATCATCAAAGAAATACAAATGAAAACCACAATGAGGTACCACCTCATACCGATTAGGATGGCCACTACCAAAAAGATAGAAAATAACAAGTGTTGACAAGAATGTGTAAGAATTGGAACCCTTGCAAAATGGTGGGATTGTAAACTGATGCAGCTGCTATGAAAAACAGTATGGACATTCCTCAAAAATTTAAAAATAGAAATACCATATGACCCATCAATCCCATATCCAAAATAATTGGAAATAGGATCTCAAAGAGATATTTGTATATGTATGTGCATTGCAGCATTATTCACAATAGCCAAGACGTGGAAGTAACCTAAATGTTTATCGACAGATGAATGGATGAAGAAAATATGGTGTTTACATACATTGGAATATTACTCATCATTTAAAATGAAGAAAATCTGGTAACATGCTACAACACAGATGAATCTTGAGGACATTATAATAAGTGAAATAAGCCAATCCCAAAAAGACAAACACAATATGATTCATTTACATGAGGTAGGCAAAATAACCAAATTCACAAAAGCAAAAAGGAGAATGGTGATTGTCAGGGGTTGTGAGTTGGGGAAAATAGGTTTTTTTTCAATGTGTATAGAGTTTCAGTCATCCAAGATGAAAAAGTATAGAAATCTGATTTATAATAATGTGCATATAATTAACAATATTATAATGTACAATTAAAAATTAAGAGGTAGAAAACTAGAAAAAGAAGAGCAAAATAAATCCAAAGTAAGAAGAAGAAAAGAAATAATAAAATTAAAGCAGAAATCAATGAAATTGAAAACAGGAAATCAATAGCAAAAGTCCATAATACCATAATCTGGTTCTTTGAAAAGACCAATAAAATTGACAAGTCTCCAGCCAGGCTAAGAAAAAAAAAAGAGAGAAGATACAAATTGCTAATAACAGAAATGAAAGGGGGGACGTCATTGCAGATCCCATGGACATTACAATAATAATAAAGTTAAAGTAATGCTATAAACAACTCTATGCCCACAAATTTGATAAGCTAGATGAAATGGACCAATCCCTTGAAAGACACAATCTGTCAAAACTCACACAAGAAAAAATAGACAAGTGGAATAGGCCTGTATCTATTAAAGAAATTAAATCAATAATTAGCCTTCCAAAAAAGAAAGCACCAGGCCTAGATGGGTTCGTTGGTGAATTCTACCAAACATTTAAGGAAAAAATGATGGCAGTTTTCTACAGTCTCTTTCAGAAGATAGAAGCATAGAGACTCCTTCCTAGTTCATTCTACAAGGTCAGCATTATCAGAAGAAGACCTAAGAAAAGAAAACTATAGACCAATATCTCTCATGAACATAGATGGAAAAGTCCCAATCAAAATGTAAGCAAATCAAATCTAACAATGTATAAAAAGAATTATACACCACAACCAAGTGAGATTTATCCCAGGTATGCAGGCTTGTTCAACAATCAAAAATCAATTAATGCAACCCATCATATCTGCAGGCTAAAGAAGAAAAATATCACATCATACCAGTAGATATAGAAAAAGCATTTGACAAAATTCAATGCCCATTCATGATAAAAACTCTTAGGAAATTAAGAATAGAAGAGAATTTCCTCAACTTGATAAATAATATCTACAAGAAACCTACAGCTAACATCATACTCAATGGTGAGAAAACAGAATATTTTCCATTAAAATCAGGAACAAGTCAAGGATGTTTGCTTTCATCACTCCTTTTCAACATTGTACTGGATGTTCTAACTAATGTAATAAGACAAGAAAAAGGAAAAAACTACATTGATAAGGAAGAAAGAAATAAAATTGTCTTTGTTCACAAATAACATGATTGTCTATGTAGAAAATCCAAAAGAATTGACAAAAAACCTTCTGGAACTAATAAGCAATTATAGCAAGGTGGCAGGATACAAGATTAATACATAAAAGTCAATCACTTTCCTATATACCAGCAATAAACAAGTAAAATTTGAAGTTAAAAATATAATGCCATTTACATTAGCACTCCCCAAAAATAAAATATTTAGGTATAAATCTAATAAAACATGTATAAGATCTATAGGAGGAAAACTATAAAACTCTGATGAAAGAAATCAAAGAACTAAATAGATGAAGAGCTATTCCATTTTCATAGGTAGGAAGACTCAATATTGTCAAGATGTCAGCTCTTCTCAACTTAATCTATAGATTCAGTGCAATTCCAATCAAAAGCCCAGCAAGCTATTTTGTGGATATCAATAAATGGATTCTAAAGTTTACATGGAGAAGCAAAAGACCCAGAATAGCCAACACAATATTGAAGGAAGACTGACCCTACCCAACTTCAAGACTTATTATAAAGCTACAATAATCAATATAGTGTGGTATTGGTGAAAAAATACACAAATAGATCAATGAAACAGAATAGAGTCTGGAAATAGACCTACATAAATACGGTCAACTGATCTTTGACAAAGGAGCAAAGGCAATGCAATAGAGCAAAGACAGTCTTTTCAACACACAGTTTTAGAACAATTAAACATTCATTATGAATCTAGAGACAGACCTTACATCTTTCACAAAAATTAACTTGAAATGGACCACAGACTTAAACGTAAAATGCAAAACTATAAGACTCTTAGCAAATAACACAGGAGAAAATCTAGATAACCTTGGATTTGGTGATGACCTTTTAGATACGTTGAAGGCATTATCCATGAAAGAAGAAATTGATAAGCTGGGCTTGATTAAAATTAAAATTTTCTACTGAATGAAAGACATTGTCGAGAAAATAAAAAAACAAGGCATAAACTGGGAAAAAATATTTGCAAAAGACATATTTGATAAAGGACTATTATCTAAAATGTACAAAGACAGTCAACAATAAGAACATAACCAATCCAATTTAAAAATATGACAAAGATCTTAATATACACTTCACCAAAGAAGACACATGTATGGCAAATAAGCGTATGAAAAGATGCTCCATATCACATGCCATCAGGGAAACGCAAATTAAAACAACAATGAGGTCGGAAAAATGGCGGAGTTAGGGTAGCCTTCCGGATCCCTGCTTCCAGAGAGGGAGACGTAGATCCCGATCTGCTACACACAATCGGAGCACTCTCCCACAAAAACAGCGAGGGGAATCGGTGCAGATTCAGCAGGGGACACACAAATCAGGAAAAAAAATAACAGGAGACAGGAATACAAAACCTGGAAAGTGCGGACAGACGACAATAGAGAGAGGAGCGTGCGACGGCGGCGCCAGCCTGGCCAGTAAGTGCACCGGGACAAGTCCCGCACGGGACAGTCTAGCTTCCCCACTGACTTACAAGCCCTCC